>OY982584.1:12284795-12421261 GCA_963859945.1 Euplagia quadripunctaria | reverse complement strand
CGAATAATATAGAGTTTATAATTATTATGCACGTCATAAATTCTTTTCGGTACAGATATCGCAGTTCGATTAATTCGGTATATCTTGTACTTTTAACTTTAATAAATATTTCATGTATATTTTATATCTATGGTCGGTCTTAGAATCTTTAGTCATTGCACCGATTTCTGTTATTTTTTTTTTTTACTTTATTTGATCCACGACGATAAATTATAATCCATACAAATAAATAAAATTGAAGTGTCTGTTTTGTAATGTCAAAATAATAGGGTTTTTAAGCTCATACAGTTATTTGCACGATACCTATGAGTAAAAATTAGATTTTTCAATTTTTGTGTCTGTCTGTTTCAGCTAATCTTTTCTTTTTAGGGACTTTCACAGCAGATAGCTGGTGTTATAAGGAGTAACTTAGGCTACATTTATTTTGAAAAAAATTAGAGATCCGCACAAAATATACAAATAAGTACATGTGAGCGAGAACTGCTAGTTACTGTATAAAATCAATTGATATTTAGTTACATTTCTAGTTTCCTCCGATTCCATGCCCCAAATTGTTTCATTTCTTATTAACTTACTTTCTTTTCTTAGGTTTTTTGTCTCGTTTCGCTTTTTTTTCATCGTGTAAGGGTTCCGGTGAGGGAGGCCTCTTCACCGCTGAAACCAAAAGTATATATTTAAAATTCTACATTAATCAGCTACTTTGGAATTCAGTTTTTTTGGTCTTGAAGTAACCAATGAAGATTGGTAGGTAAGTAAGTAAAGCGATATCTTGGAAGATGTTGGATTATGGTGGATGGAATACTTACGTGGAGTGAGCGGTTTGAGTGTGTTGGTGAGAGGGTTGGGTACGGGCGGGGCCGGCGGCTCGTCGTCTACCAGGATCACATCCTGCGAGTCTGACTCGTAACCACCCCATGCTGAAATATGGAAGCCATCACATTCCTATTAGATGATTATTTAATGTCTAACTAGGTGCAGTAGCAAATGTGAATTTTTGTTTTTGGCAGAACACGCGGTTTTGGTGGAAAAGTCAGTTTTTTTTTTTGACGTGTTAACGTCTTATAAATCGATGAAAGCCGGCTGCACGCACGAAAAATTATGACTCATTGTCACGTTCCGCCTGAGCCCAGCGTGCAAGCGAGACCGCGGAACAAGCGATAGAGGCACGATCGGCCTAAGCGTTCGTTTCTTGACATTGATTTGATTTCAGTTTATTTCTACAACTAATTGGTCGTGATTATATTTATACAAATTACTTAAATTAAATTTGCAAAAACTGTAAATAATATTTGAAAATTAATGTTTTTAACCAGAGTTTTAAAAATATTGTGTTTTCTTATGACGTTATCTAAAATTATCGTCCGTAAACCGACTTTACAGACAACCAATATTTTTTTAAATAAGAATATTGGTAACATAGGTCACACATTACTAGTATTCTTGTTAACCCCTCCAGCTAAGCTAAATTAGCTTGTGTTAGGAGTAGGTTCCCGTCGGTAGTGCACTGGGTGGGGTTCGAACCCGCAAACGCTTGAACGCAATTCCGACGCCCTATCCATTAAGCTACCGACGGTTGTTGTTATTAAATACAGTTATAGGTTATTAACCATCACGCCACAATCCTTAAAAGCATACGAATGACTATAAATGTGGGTGAAACTGCGGAGAACGGCTAGTCACAACTCAAGTCTCGTATGCCACGTTCGTATAATCAAGAAACGATTCGTTTTGTTTATGGACGGTAAAATTTTCGTTAAAAATTCAACGTAATCAAGAAACGATTCGTTTTGCTTACGGACGGTAAAATTTTGTTGAATTTTACCGTCCGTAAGCAAAACGAATCGTTTCTTGATTTTAGGATCGCGGCATTATACAGATATAAAGAGTTTAAATAATTATAGTTTAGTAAAACTAAAAAACTCGCTTTATCAAATTAAAAAGTAAAAAAGAATTCCATTATCACCACCTCTTGGCTTCACCATCAAACCATCGTTACCAAGCCGTGAATCTATTGGGTTAAACGAATCATATGAGCCCAGACTCGAGGGGTTTACTAGTAGCAACTGAAGAATTCCACTATCCACCTCCTGGCTTCATCATCAGATCAGCTCCAAGATTCCAAATTATACTATCGTCATCGAAACTACATGGACCTATAATGTTTCATTTCGATACGACAATAAGTAGATTAAAATTGGATTCCAAGTGAAGCTAATTATGGTACGGGAGACAGTGTTGCATTTTTTATGGTGATTTCAGGTTGCTTAATTTTGTGTGTAGTCGATAGCCTAGAGAGAGCTAGCAATGGCAAACAACCAGGTCCACCAGAGCTAGCAATGGAAACAAGCGACAGCTGCCAGATCCGTGGTGGACCTGGTTGTGAGACGATGTTGGTTATGTCAAGAAAAGTTTTCAAAAAAACAATTTCAGCTCGTTTGAAAATTTGCACAGCAATGTTTATATAACGACAATACTTAAAAAAAAAGTCAGCTGAAAAACTAATGATCTGATCTGAGCTGATCATGTGTTTATATCTGTATAAAAATATATAGTTATAGTTGCAAGTCCTTCTTTCTCCCTTGTATAAAACATTTCTAGGGTTGCCAATTTAGTAGATACTGGTGTTGCAAGCAATCAACTTGATCATTATTTTCAAATTAAATATTTATTTATTATTTTCAAATGTAATACAAACCCGGTCTGGACGGTGGGCGTGGACTGTTCACCGCTGGGCTGACCACATGCTGTAATGTAGAAAATACTATAAATATGATAAAATGTTGATGGTTTATCACTGGTATAGAGCTAAAACATTCACTATCTCAGCAGTGGTGTAGCGTGCCTTGGAGGGTCACTGTATCAAAATTAGTTGGGGAGCCCAAATGAAGGGTAAAAATTTCTCACAAAAGAAACAAAAATGCTTTAAACCGGGGAATCCCGTAATAACCGATCACACCGAACACGCTTAACCCGGGAAAAAAAGAGAGTGCTTTTTTTTGACTTTTGTCATTTCTGAAGTGAAAACTCTATAGTTTTTTCCCGGGAAGCACGAGATTAAGTGACATTGTGGATAACATTTTACAAATTTTTGCTTACACACTTTAGGGGCCTCTGTAGCCCGGGAGCCCCGTATCATTGATACGGCGGTACCTACGCCCCTGTATCTCAGCTACACTCAAGACACAGCTAATGCACGCAAGTGAAACGCAACTATAATTTGTAGAGGAACCATCACCAGATAATAAATCAGTCTTTCTGTCGAAGATTCTCATGATACAACAAATTATTTAAAGTAGCTATTAAAAAAGAAAACATTTAAAGATTTTAATCTACTTTTATCAGTTAATTATACCTAACTAAACATTTATATAATGCATACATACAAACAGTAAGATAATTTCACTTGTTAGTTCACAAGAAAAAAATCGATCAATCTTAAGATGGAAGGATGCACTGCTTTTTTAACCCCCTAAACAAGAGGGGTGTTATAAGTGTGGCGTGTCGGTCTGTCTGTGTGATCCTAGCTCCAAAACGAATGGACCGATTTAAGTGCGTTTTTTTTTATTTGAAAGGTGACTTGATCGAGTGTTCTTAGATATAATTTAAGAAAATCTTTTCCGCCGTTCGAAGATCATCAGCTCTTTTCTAATCCTTGAAGGGATTTTCGAGTCGGGGATGTTTTAAATTTATGTTTATATCTTAACTGCTTCTTCACAGAAGGTTTTATTCCACTAGAAATTTTAAAAACAATATTGGAATTACAAACACACCAGTACACCATGAATAATAATTTATTATAACCTATTTTGAGACCAGGACGAATCAATTGTCATGTTTAATTTTCCGTATAAATAAAAAAAATGCTCTGTGAAAACGCTTACAACTTTAACAGAGCGGTTTTTTTTTGGCTCCATAGTTAGGGCTTGGTCTCAGTGTGAAAGTCGTTAGGCCAAAGCCACACTATGGCCTATTGTTTTAATTAAAACATTAGGCTTTTTTTAATGACAGTGGAAAAATGAAATCAACTAGATATCGCCTGGTGGTGTTCCTGTCCTAGTCTCTCCAGGTACAGGAAATACAGGACATTCGGGTACGCGACCCCGGCCTCTGTGAGCTACGGCAATCTCAGTCCCGTTTCCCATCCGAGACTAGCGGTATCCCTTACCCTAGACCTTCTTCCTTCTTTCCCGTCTTAAAACGACTACATTCCCGAGGAGGGTTGGCGTCACCTGACGGGCGGGTGGTTATAAAAGTAACCAGCTAAAAACCCCTACCAACAACAATATCAACATATATACTGAACCCGTGTAGCTTGATGTAGCACGAATTAGCGTAATATTTAAATTTGTAACACACGGCTTCGCACGGGTAGCAGAGACATCTTCAACAATCATCAACATATTTCAATCAATTTACACAAAATATTAACAAATTATACACCTAAACTTTCCTCATGAATCACTCTGTCTATTAGTGAAAACCGCATGAAAATCCGTTCAGTAGTTTTTCAGTATATCGCGAACAAACAGACACACAGACGCGGCGAGGGACTTTGTTTTGCAATATGTAGTGATTTCACGATACTGCGTTCGCGAAATATTCTTAAATAAATAGTACACTACGTATACAGTTTGTATAATTAAAACAACACGATACACACCCTGGAGAGTGCCGGTGAGGTGAGAGGAGTGCCGCCCAACCGCCGGACTGATCTCTCTGCTGAAGATCGATTTGAACCTGCGAAAATATTGCCGTTAAATTTTGAGATAATCAATGATCACATCCCGGTCTGGATGATATGACTACCTGCCAGATAGTTGTAGGAATCATTACGGGGTACTGGGCCCTGAACCAACACCTATTCACCATAAATGCGACAGACAGCTCTCTATGTAGAGGATATCTCAACGCGGAGGAAACAGCCGCCCACGTTATCCTGGAGTGCGAGGGAGCGGCCGCACAAGGGGTAAGTATCTACGCGGGTAGGAAGTCGCTCCTAGAAACTTGTGAAAGCCCCAGGAGGCTTCTGTGCTTTTGGAAGAAGTTAGAGTGGTCAATTAGCGGAAATAAGGCTTATCTGAACGCATAATGGACCGGATGTGAGTCTTAATGCGGAAGCAGAGGACTTTACCATTACTATTACCTGCCAAGATGTTACCAGTACAGGCTAAAGCGGTTTTTAAAGGAACAGTTGGCAACACTCCACAGTATGCACACTACTTGTCACACTACAATATTACCGGGAAAGCCTATCATTGTTGACAGTACCATTCGTGTAATTCCTGCCAACACGGTCATACGGATCTCAGGTAAATCGCGCCTCGCTCTCTCCTAGTTGAAAGAAACCAGTTAAAGTATGCGACTCGTTAGATATGAGCGTTATTTTAACTGGAGGGGACCAGACCCGGGACTTGTCGGTTCCCCATGATATTTAATTCCAAGGTTATGGGCCCAGTAATGGAAGACTGCCATTTTAAAGCTGTCTATTTAAACATTGAAACTTCACCGATACTCCAGGGTAGGCATGCCATCACTTAAATTGCCGACTCCGGACAAAAACTTAACAAAATCCGGACACATGAATGAATTCGAGATTCTTTCAAGGACACCTTAAAAAAAAGCCGATTTTATTTAAATTTTTAGCTTGTTAACAATTCATCTAACAATTATAATTGTCCCCTGGCACTTTTAGAAAACCCCGCCCGGACGCCCTCTAAAGTAGGACAAATCCGGAGAAACCCGGACGGATGGCAGCCCTACTCCAGGGATACCCATTGGTGCTTCCTGTCAAGATGACTTGTTGACAGTACCGTAATTGGTATAAATGAATACATTTATATTAGATCTGACGACACTAGGCCCTCCTAAAGATACTGGACCCAGGTTCATGGTGTTTTGCATGCGCCCATTGAGAATAGTATATTACC
This sequence comes from Euplagia quadripunctaria, assembly GCA_963859945.1. Lineage (NCBI taxonomy): Eukaryota > Metazoa > Arthropoda > Insecta > Lepidoptera > Erebidae > Euplagia > Euplagia quadripunctaria. Next base: position 12,415,334 of record OY982584.1, on the reverse strand, counting down.
AGTGTGTCCAGGAGAGGGGACTGTGGGTATGACGAGGTCACGCCACCGTTTGACGAGCACTTTGGCGCGCCTGGCTAGCGTTGGCTCCGTCGTCTTCCGTCGCAGCTCATTCACGTGCTTTCCCAATCGGGTGGTCTGCGAATTATAATAATAAAACTCTTTAAAACGTGGAAACACTATAATTTTAAAGCTATAACTCGGTAAAACTGTTTAATCAGGTTCTTCTATAACTAAAAGGTAGTTTCCTAGTGTGCTGTCTCTTGAAAAACTCTTATGTCATTCTTAATTCTCTGGTAGACATACTGATTTCCAGTCTGACTGATTGGTCTGTACTGGTTTGATAACTATAAATAGATAAAAGTACAATATTGATGCTCCTTGCAACTTAACCTGATCAATTAGTAAATGAGATATAATTCTTTGACACAAAACGTGCAGATTAATCCAACTGGTAATCGAGTTGCGGCATACCACTCTCAACGGTGGGAGAGCCATGGTTCGGCACGTATAGGCCGGCTCGACCGGAGTGATACCACGGCCTCACAGAAAACCGGCAGTGATGCAATGTTTGTATTGCTTTTCGCCGAGTGAGTGAGGTTACCGGAGACCTTATCCCTTCCCTCTCCTCCTCTTCCCCCTCTTCGCCTTTCTAATACTCCCACCTTAAAGGCCGGCAACGCACTTGTGACTCTTGAGATGCAGGTGCCCATTGGCGGCAGCACTTATTTATTATACCATAAAAAAAGCAAGCCATCTCAGTATAACACAAGGTTTTTTTTTCTCGCAGCCCCGAAGAGCCATTGTTCCTGTCAGTTGTCGGTCAGGATTAAGGCTTGATCGGGTAGAAGCTTGAAGCAGATTGTGTCCAGCTTCTGACCTATCCTGGACACAGCGAACCGGCCTACACAGTCGGATAATTTTTCAAAGGTTTACCAAGCAGCCTCCACATTACTGGTCTTGACCATTACTTGGTAGGGATTATGGTATGAGTCAAACGTTGGTGTTCAAAACCACGTCTACCCCTGCGAAATCCAGCGACGTCAGCCTAGTTAGATTTTGTTTCTGCTAGAGTTTAGAGGCGTTGCCGCTTCCGTAGTCCTAGGTGATAAATCAGGCACAAACAACATTTTATTTAATACTTAAAAATCTATTATTTGATCATTTACATTTGAGTTTTTAAAAAAGAAAATTGCACAACAGAATTTCTGCAATATAATATTTTATATGGAAAAACTTAAAATTCAACATTATATGTTATTCTATAAATTATCTATGGGTATTATTCAGCAAATTGGCTTACCTCCAACAATTCTTTTGTGATATTGATTCTCTCCAATATGGATATAATTTCGTTGACAGTATGCATGTCGACAACCTGCAATTATTAATAAATAAAATATTAAAATACATTTATAAAATCATAATTCTCACAAAACTGAAACCACTCTTAAGGCAGGTCTTGAACAATAAACTTTGCCGTCAGTTTTACATCAAGCATTATCATGATTGACTGATACTTTTATCGTCTAAAGTCTTCATCCTTGTGGCTGATGCCCAATTTTGATTTTGAGCCATCAAACATTTGTCAATCATGGTCAATCAATCAATAGCCACTTAGCAAGTGTGAGTCATCATATCAAAATGGGTAAGTCCCCCGTTAGTACTGGATTTCCCCTAAAGAGTAAACAATACTAACTTATCACGATAAGAATTAATTGCTTTATTTTTCCAGGATGGTTCAATAATATTACCCTATGTTAGTGCTATACACAAGTGTTTTCGGCGGGGCGGGGTTTTGGAATCGAACCGACTAAACAACACGGTGTGCCATACTGCGTCTAAAATAAGTGGGATCCGGGTAAAGGTTTTATTAAGACATCCGGACCCACACTATACTAGTGCCTGCGCCCACTTGGCCCGAGCTGAGAGCATTATCCATGTAATATGTATATCCGATATTAATGTACCTTCCAAATGACAAATTGAACAATCTTTTTTATAATATTACAGTGTATAAAACTGGGCAGATAACGGCCCATTCATTAAGATTGGACGATTTTGGTCTTTTCGACGGTCAGATAAGGACTCTGAATGTCATTAGAAAAGGATCAGGTACACTAATACTCGTAATTTATAGGATGATTATTTAGATTATTGCGTGATCAGTTTTTTACACATTAATATTTAAGAAAAAATCCTTACTTCCTTACTAATATTATAAATGCGAAACAAGTCTGTTTATATGTTACGCGTTCACGCCTTAACTACTCAACCGATCATAATAAAAAAAACCATACACGTTGTCAGTAGAGAAAAAGAAAAGTGCTTTTGATCAAGAATAAAAGTCCTCTTCCCGAGGGATGGAAAAATTAAGGCGAGCGAAGCAACGGGAAAAAGTTAGTGCACTAGATATATATTCTTATTTATAAGAATATATTTCATACTTGATTCGCTTAAACGCTTTACTCTGAATGTATCACTCTTCGAGAATAGCTTTAACCCCCATCAGGCCAGGCCCACTCGCACTTTAGGTATGAAGCTATGATTAGTGGCAGGCTCGACTTGTCGGGCCAATTCAGTGGGCTACCACGCACCGGCCGAACGCGCTCCTGTGGTCACATGTTACTTTGATAGGTACTCATTAACGCATCACGTCGCGCTAAAATGAAGGCAAAAGTATATGGTATTGAATTCGGAACAAGGATATGAAGCTCACGTTTTTCACACTTCCAAAGAACGAAATGCAACACTAACGTCAGAAGAGATAAAAATTAAGCGATAAATTAGCGCTGTGCGACCTGAATTGCACTTTAGTGTGTCGGAGCAAGTCGCTATTGAAATAAATTATATATCGGAGTGTGGCTTCTGTATCTGTACTATTTTGTGTTGTACCCAAGAAATAAAGTTACGTAGAGATTTTTAAACTCCCTCTCAGGACCTTAGCTTAATTAATCAATAGCCCCTAACCGATAACTGAATAGAAACAGTATTGTATGCTAAAGATTTTCACAAATTTGCAATACATTACTTCATATGTTTGTCTAATAGTTTGATTACATAATAAAATATGTATGAAGTGTTGACATCTATAATGAACAATGATATACCACCGCTGTCTACAGAAGACCGCAGTTTGACAGTACTACATATTAGAATAGTGATGTAATTCTGTTGGTGAGTAGATGGGTCGCCAAAGATCCAAGTTTATAGACACTGGTAATTAACAGGTTGGCTGTGTTAGTTTGCCACGTGTATGGATAAAAAATCTTAGATAAATTCTAAGATTTTTTGTACATTGTAGTGCTCTGAAGTAAGATTGTTTCCATCCAATACTCAACAACTCGAGTATAATAAGGAGTGCTTCTTTCAATCCTAAGAGGACTACTAGTAAGGGAACGTACCCATACTACGTGACCCGTTCTGAGGGTGGGGGAATTTCGTGCTTTTTCGTGCTATATTCAAATATGGCGAGCAGCGTTTAGCTCTTTTTAAACTCACAGGTGGCAACAAGCAAGCGTTTAGCACTTTTTAACCTTCTGTCGGCAATAAATGATTTAAAACTATATTTATAAATTACTACGTGAAAACTAGAGGGGGAGGGGGGATCTTGGCATATAATACGGGTGGTCACCGAGGGGGGGAGAGGTATAAAAAATTGTAAAAAATGGATCACGTAGTATGGGTACGTTCCCTAAAGTGTGTCACACAGTACTAGTATTCTTGTTAACACCACATACTAAGCTAAGTGCTTATGTTGGAAGGTAGCTCATGTCGACGTATCAGTTTCCAAACTCAGTTCAAAATAGATCGCAAGTCTGACACTGCCACTGCCATTTTACCGGAGCTTGTCCAAAACAAGAATATTCTAGACCTTTGAAATGTCAATAGAGTGATACTGAACACAAGTATCTAAAAGCATTAAATAAATATTTATTTTATTATTTCTTCTATATTTTTTTAATCACAGGCTCTCCTAGAGGCTTCTTACGACGAATTCTTGCGACCGAATTAAGCATCTCGTCGGTCCATTTAGTGCCTTAACCCTCATCAAAATCATTTTTAGTAATTCAACATCCTTTTTTGAAGGTGAGCTGTCCGCAGGCCGTCCCAACAACCAGGGTTTTCGATGGGACAGTGTATCGAAATCGAACCGACAAGACCGCACGGTGTGCCATACCACGCCCATAAATAAAAGGGGGCCTCCGGAAGGACTGTTGTTTACACATCAGCTATCCCCCTTTTGCGATGGCGGGGTGCCCGGACAAGGACAGAGCCATGGAACATTCTCTGCTTATCTAAGTTCATGAAGAGGTCATCTCCATGGCTGGATACAGTCAGTACGACGATGCAACGGGTGCAATAATATACTAATAAACAGTTAAACATTTAAGTATTAATATACCGCTTTCTAATTCTACTACACGGCGCGAGAAAATTACAAAAACATTGTAGAAAAAATTACAAACATTGAAAAATGTGTGGCAAAAATACAATGTTATTTTTTAACTTAGTTTACGGTATTTCTTTGTTTTACGACGTTCCGCAATCAATGAGAGAAAAAATAACTATCGACAGTTTCCTATGATTGTGGTGCGCGAGCGCCGTCCGAGTTGTGTGCATGTAATCGCATATGTACTACGAGTATAAAGAATAATTAATTATTTGGGGATAATCCACAGATAAAAAAAGATAAACTTACTTTAAAGCTAAATACAAAGTATATAAAACTTCAGTACCCATTTCTTCACCCTTAAAAGAGTAAGAAAGGAGAAAAAAACATTTTTTAAATAATATAACATGTTCAAAAATAAAATTATACTTTCAAAATGGTTAATTTGCACATACGCAGCCTTATTTTTATTTTTCTGTTCAGTAGATTTCGAGAAAATTTCGATTTTATAGGACAGATACATTACATCACATAACCAGGGTCCTTATCTTCATTAGATGAACACGACTCCACCACAACCATGCAGATTCAAGCCAATGAAAAGAATCATGCAATTTGGCTCCAGAAAACTCGGAATGTGCGGTATATATTATTATTTTTTGAAAAAAATACTCTGTATTAAAAACGAAGATGGTTTGTTGGATAATACTTGTATCTACTTCTGGCTATAGGTAGTTCTGTTTCTGTACTAATGAGGACTTCAGAATAGTAGGAGGTACAGAAGAGAAACTGGACGCTTTCGGAGCGGTGGACAATATTGATGGAAGGATAATACGATAGATACACAATGATGTGCAGGTACTTTGGTAACCAGGCGCGGCGAATGTTATATTTTTTTAAATCATTCCATTAATTTATGTACGCTTTAAATGTCAAAGTTACATAAATAAGCGCCATTGGCAGTTCATTGCAAGCTATCGATAGCGTTCTCTAGTATGACAATTATCGTTTACCAGTAGCAATAGGGTTTAATATTTCATGAAAAAATATTTCAAATCTTGTCTATTTTTAACAAAGCTGTCGGTAAGAGAATTGAAATTTTGACAATGTGTAATTCTCTTCTGACATCGCTGGTGAAAACTCATCTTTACGGGGGTAAAAGCTCATCCTAAGGGGGTAAAAACTCATATTCACGGGGGTAAAAACACGTCCTTACGCGGGTGAACCCGGAGGATACTACTAATGATCACTGAACATGCTAAATAAAATGTTTTTAGGGTGCCATACCCAAAGAATAAAAACGGACCCCTATTACTAAGACTCCACTGTCCGTCTGTCACCAGGCTGTATCTCCTGATCCCTAATAGGTAGACAGTTGAAATTTTCACAGAATGTGTATATCTGTTGCCGCTGTGACAAGAAATAATAAAAATAAATTAAAAATTAAAGGGAGCTCCCCTACTAGAGACGTTTTTTTTGGTTTATAGTATTTAATCTTATACGATGGTGCAGAACCCTTCACGCGCGAGTCCGACTCGCACTTGGCCGATTTTTTTAGGTATGTTCTACTCAAAACCAGTGTTTCTGGGTCGAGGTAAAAATTTAAGATATCTTAGAAGTTTTCGTGACTAAGGCATTATAGTAAATAAAGTGGTATTTGGTCAACTTGTATATAATCATTACAATGGCATAAAATGTAGAAAAAAATCGCTTCAATACATAAAACTACAACATAAAAACGATAATGGCACAGTGATCTAGTTATTGCTTATTTTTTTCGGCTGTTTAGTCCTAGAGATTGCACTAGCTCACTATATCAGACAAGAACAGCTGCTTGATTTGATTGATCAGAAAGAGAAGCTCAAAGTCAGACATAAAAATATCTCTCTAAAATATCTATACCAAAAATACGAGAACTGACTACTAGATCAAATGTCGACTTAACAGGATTAAATTGCAACAGAACTCAAACTTATGAAAGACTTCTTGGTTTCTTTTCAAGCAATCAATGTTCTATTATGTTCCAGACACTTCTGCTAAACCATCCAACTCACAAGGGGAAAAATGAGTTTCACTGTGTAATTAATACTGACTACCATATAACAATTAACTCACTACTGTCAAATTTTATTTTAAAAATATACTGATGATCAAAATAGTGACTGAATTATAAGTTTGTATCACTTAATGTTTTAGGAAGCAGTTTATAGAGAAAGCATTATTTTGCACTTTATGGATTTGCACTCAACTTTGAAACCACAACATGGAACAGTTGTTATATATGGCTAAAATATGTTTAACCAAGTGCATAAAGTTCAGGATGTGTATCCGTCTGTAGCATCATAGCTGCTAAATGGATGGTCCGATTTTGTCTTAGTTTTTTTTTGTTTGAAACATGATTTAGTCAAGAGTGTTCTCAACTATAATTCGTTTGAAGATCATCATCAGCTCTTCTCTAATCATTGAAGGGACTTTTGAGCCAGGGCTTTTTTAACTTATGCTTACTTGTATTTATTGTTTTCTTTTCCAGCATGTTTTTGCAAATATTTGTTCTTGTTTGACAAAAACTTGAATTGGGGTAGGTTTTTGGGAGAGGTATACATCCAAATTTGAGGATCCAAAATAGATAAAAACACGGCAAAGAGGCAAAAAACCAATTCCTGGGACTAAATATGGAGTCGTTGGGGAAAAACATAGTGTATTATGTGTATGTAACATCTACTGTCTGCCTATTGAAAAATAATAATATTCCATATGTTGTATTCATTTAATTGAATGTTGGTTTGTTGGTTATCTAGCTCCGTATAATTTTGTATTGCCATAGAATATAGCGTATTACATAACTACTTTTGCTAACATTGTCATGTTAAATATTTAATGGGCTATTTATTACTCAAAGGTCATTGCTACTACAAGTGGTAATAACCTAACATAGCAAGAAGCGCAACCCATTCATAAATAACAGTCTTAACCAACATTTAAATCTTTAATAAATCATTTTTTTTTTAATTTTGGTGGCTGGCAGAAATAGTTCAAAGCAAGGTAATAATATATTTTGAAATGGACAGACAGAAAGAACCATTTATTGTTTATCCTACTAATATTATAAATGTGAAAGTTTGGATAGATGGATGGATGGATGTTTGTTACTCTTTCACGCCAAAACTACTGAACCGATTGCAATGAAACTTGGTATATAGATAGCCGGAGACCTGGATTAACATATAGGCTACTTTTTATCCCGATATTCCCACGGGATTTGGACTTACGCGGGTGAAACCGCGAGGTGCTGTTAGTTATATATAATGGCACTTTGAAAGTTAACATTATTTGCCATAACGGATTTACATACACTAGTGGACACAAAATACAATAATCAGGCTTTCAACAACTGCTGCAACTGCAAATTATCAAATGTGGGGATTGAACTTACAGCATTAGATACAGATAAATAATACTTTCATAGTCACAAATTGATTAATAATTAAATTAATCCAGCTTCCCATTTAATACAGGAAGTATGTATTAAATGGGAGGTTGTATTAATGGTTATTTTTAATAAAAATTTTAGGGGGCCCAGTCAATTAGGGTATAAATTATGTAAAGGTGTGTTTAAAGCGGCAATATTTTTACTGCAATATGTGGATACAATGTTGTCAACTGTAGTCCAGCTATCACAAAAACATTTTAATGCAGATTATGTTTTTTAAAAAAATATACTTCGTCAATATGTCTGAACCAGTTTGACTCATACATTTGTCTTGAACATGGGCTACAAAGTCAGGCAACAACGATAAGTCATCCGCGAGGAGTAGAAAAAATATAGCAACAAATCACGGCATCTCACTCACGGTAAACTTCATGACACTTAGAAAAGGATTTTCGAATACCACACATGGCACATTGCAGAGGATAGCATGATCCTAATGCAATGTGCCAGCAACACATAAAAATTTATCAGCCATATTAAAAATGTGTTGCTACAAGGCCAAGCCATGCTCAAAATGTTGTCATATCTCGCATAGTCTAGTAGTAATTATTTTTTTGCTAACAATTATGCCAGCAACTGCATTGCATTGTAGTAAAAATATTTCCTGATTAGATGCACCCTTATGGATAGAGGATATAGATAATTTTCAATACCTAATTCCTGTCATGATTATACGCCTTTCTGATTATATGCCTACACGCACCATAACGTAAGTCCTTCAACGTAGATACATTTATCATTATTACCCATGGCGTTATAGTTAAGGTATAGACAAGTATCATGAGTTATGGTTGTAAGTGACAAATGATGATGACCAGTGAATAAAAGTATGAATTTGACAAATTATACCAATATTGAAAAAGTCACAATGCAGTTGAAGTTGCAAGACTGATCTGAACTAGGTTAATTAGCCCACATTATGAAGTGTGTATGAAAAACATCTGGAGAATGTTATTTAGTTCTATGCTGCTAGAGTTAACCATCATACTAATATCCTTCTAATATGATAAATGTAAATGTTTGTGAGGATGTACGGATGTATGTATGGATGTTTGTTACTCTTTCACGCAAAAACTACTGAACCGATTGCGATGAACTTGGTATGTAGATAGCTGGAGACCTGGATTAACACACAGGCTACTTTTTATCCTGATATTCCCACGGGACGGGACTTACGCGAGTGAAACCGCGGGGCGCTGCTAGTAACCAATATTTTGGAGAATACTAAGTTAGTCTCAGTTTCTAGCATATTTGCAATCAGCATATATCAAGGTCTATAACTATACTTTGCTTTGAAAGTTTTGATGGGCATTAAAAATTAAATTATTTTTTTTAATTCCATAAAATTTGTGTTATAAAGGTTTACAACTGAAAATATCAGGAATTGGTGCTTTAAAAATATTTTCTTAATGTTTAAATTAACTACAGTAACAGTTGAAAATAAATATAAGTAAAATGTTTCACACCATTTGCTAAAAAGACATCATGAATGTATGGTTACTCTTTATCATGACAGAACTGTAAAATTTATATTCAACAGACCATTTAGTAGTGCCTAGTTATTTACAGATTATGATAGTGATGAATATGATAGCAGAATGATGAACTGATTAACTTTTTAAAGGCTAGAAAAATGTCATAATTTTCCTATTTATTTCTGAAAGCTTTGAATTTAGAATTTCAGCACTTTTAGGCTTGAAGGACAAGTAGTTGTAGCAACTAATCTTGGTTTACTGCAATTTTGTGCCAAGCTACACTTAATAGAGCTGTCTTCTATCCTGATAATGTGCTTTCAAGCTGAAAGATTGCATAATATTGCATAGTCTATTGAAATACTTCATTTTTTTACACTTAAAAAAGCACTACCTATTTGAATCAGATAAGATCATTGAGTTTTGTCTGATGAGTCATCAAGATAATTTGGAAAAAGTTTAACTGGCGAGACAGGTATTGTTGAAAAATGTTATAATATTAAATTGAAGATTACATGGTTAAAATATGTTGGACTGTTTATGTGAAACGTAAGGGCAACAAATTACATTATAGATGCAAAAATGAGTTTGTTTGTTCATTTGTTACATTTTCACACCTGAACTACTAAACTGATGACCATGAAATTTTGTATAAACCTTGGCAGGGGTACCGAAATGGTCACAGGGTACTTTTAATCCTTAAAAAATACTGTTCCTGACAGATACTTAAATTGACTGATAAAATCTACAGTCATGCGAGAGAAGTCAGGATCAAAAGACTGGCCTGTTGGCCTAGTGGTTAGTGACCCTGACTGCTATGCTATAGGTCGTGGGTTCGATTCCCACCTGAGTCTGGGTGTTCTTTGTGTCCGTTGTTTGTATGTTTGTAAAGTCACCAAAGTCAGTACACAGGAGTAATTCCTAATGCGGGAGATGTCTTTTTAAAAAGGGAAAAAAAAAAAAGCTAGTAAAATGTGGAATTGGTGCTGCTAATACATTTCCTTTGTAAACACGTAATTTTCTATGCTATGTTTTGAACATACATAGCTATATTCATTGAAAACTTTCTGGATTTGAAATATGGGGTGTTCGGTATAAAACAACCAAAAACCGTTGTCGACGCGACATATTTAATCTGAACGATAATTGTATGTATGTATCTTCAGTGTATTTGTAGTCATCATACGGACTGGGTGCATTCGCTAACAATTGTCATTATAACAACAATTCAATATTAGTAACTACATAAGATACTCTGTGATACTTTAAATAAATACTTTAGAACAATACACTTTTAATGCTTTAACACTGTGGAAACCTTGCACCCCAAACATAGGGATTCAGACTAAAAGTATGGTATTTAAGAAGAGAGATACATATTTGTAAATACATGAACTCTTAACTGTTCTTTTAATAATTTTCTAAGCTTTTCTACTTAAACACCAGTCTGTGTCCGGGTGTGTCCTGTGTTGCAAGATCCTTATAAACATTCAATTAATAGATATATTAATACAATAAAGTTGAAGAGATTGCACACTCATTTCTAGAACTACCTTTTAACGTAATGGTTAGTAAAGTATATCCAGACTCTGAATAACTTTTGGTATACTCTGACAGTAGCCAAGTTAACCACTCAAAACCCTTTGCTGTCCATGGATGCAATCATAGCACACTTATAAGGGTCTACTTAATTTTTACCCAGAGAGAGACAATAGCAGGTTTTTCAACTCATTTGAGGACTGAATTTTTTAAAAAGAACTTTTAATATCCTTTAATAATTAGACATAAATATGTATGTTTTATACTATGACAAGTAATTGTGATAGTAAACAGACCTAATCATTGCGGGATCAGCTGATGTTCGGAAACGCTTAACCAGCCTTTTACTTTCAACTACAAACTTTAACATTGTTACATAAAAATATTAGTAAAACTGAAATTGTTTTATATGCAGACAAATCAAGATAAATTTCATGTATATTTTTAACACCTAACCTAAACCTACAAGCAAATGTACTTGTACATTACTTATCTTTCCAAAACAAACCATAATTAACCTCAATAACTTCATATTTGCATGGCAACTACTAGTAGTATTGAATAAGGAAAGAAACAGATATAAAATATCCCGTATCCGTCAATTTAATAATATAATTATGTCTTGTGTATAATAATAACCATGTATTTAAAAAAAAAAGGAATCTATGATGTTTATCTGTGCTTCTAGTTGTTCTTCTAGAGCCCATAGTACAAGCTCTGCTTAGATTGGGTCGAAATAGGGATATGTAAAAATTGTCCCAGGATATGATTGTATTAATAATACTTCTACGGAATGATAATAAAATAATTGTACTCAACTGCAATGGCATGATAATAATATTGTACTCAAACAGCTGTCAAAACAATAAGTATCTACAACTTTTTTTCATATAGGCTTGTACCATGACTCCTTAGCAACAGGCAGAGAAAAAAAATAACACGAGTACGCTAAGTAATCACGAAAAGTAACATTCAAATACTTGTTACACAACCTGCAAATTAGTTCAGACTCAAATATGGGCAATGAGGGAAAAATGTGCGTGATGAGGAGCAGCATACGGCACGCAAAGGCGCCAGGTGCCCGCCACACCACCTATAGCTACGTTCGTACTCACGTAAGGTCAATCGGTACAAAAAACACATATTCACAGCAGCCCATTCGCTTAGTCACAGCGACGGAGAAGATAAACGGGAAAGGTCGCGCGTGGCACAATTCCATACTTTCACATTGCAAAATTTTTGGCACTAGGGACGGAGGGACGAGGCGGCGGGCTGGCGACGTCAGTGGCCCCTCTAACTCGCAACGCTCACGTATCCACACGCTCCGTTTCCGCCCCGCGATTAGCACTATATTCCGATTTATTGTTTAGACGGTTATCAACACATCTTGTGATTATAGCACTGCACAAGGCACTCCCGAGGCAACCTCGCGAGTAGCCGAATCGCAACATCGAATCGGGTGTCATGGGCTCGTGGACCGTTTTCGTATCTCAACTACTTTATCGGACTTACGATCATCAAAACTCTGAAACTTACATTGTAATTGTTATCCAACGCATTCAGAAGTCGATTACTTAGTTCATGAGCGTTATTACTCATTTATAAACGAAAATATTTAACTAAATACGACGAACGTGTCTTCGGCTGCGTCGTAATGGCGGACCGACGACTACGTATGCCCGTGCCAGGGCATTTTAGCCGAATAATTCAACTGATATCTACCGAGGCGACGCACACTCGTGTTTTTCCGTTTCTTTTGACGGAACAACTTTATTTTGACAAATTTCGTCACTAGATGGCCGCAGTGTGTCAATTATATTATGTATTTGTTTATGTTTTACTATGCAAAACAAGCCCTTTATTTAGCGCCAAATGTATTTATGTAATGTTAACAATAGAATATAACCCTTAAATAAGATTACAAATTTAAAAGAAATCATTATGATTACATAAGTCTGGCAATATAAATAAGCTATTTCACTCATTTTCTCCATTGGTAAGGAATTCAATTTTCTGTTTATTGTTTGCGTCAATAGATTGCGCTTTTATTACTTTTTTTAAATGTTTTTAATTCATAGTCCTATTAATGTACAGATTGTTCCAACTATTTCATCCTACTAATTAATCTCTTTTTCCTTATTCATTTTAAAAGTGTCGGCGTATCAGTAAAATAAAATAAATTAAATGATGATCTTGATCTTAGCTACGAAACATTGAATAGTTTTTAATCAAATTTGTAACCAAAAAAGAAAAATGCATTCTGTTATTGGTATAGTATGCTTCCACACGTAATTAAACAAAATATTATTATTTATAGCCAATAAAAAGAGAATTTGAATACAACAAACTCAGCTACGCTACTTTACCGCGATCTTGATTACGAAATCGAGTAATTTATTGAATATCTGTGGGTAAACCTTAGAGTATCTATCTATAGAGAGAACATGAGCGTGGGAGGTCTAAGTCACTTATTTTATGGCGGTGTCGCGTCGCCGTCGGTTTAAAGAACTAGTCAGTTTAACGTTTTACTGTTTGGTTTTATAATTTATTATGACAGGTTCTCTGTTTAAGTAGATACATACCTACTCTAAGATTTACCCGTTCCAACAAAATTATTATTGCAGAGTGCCCAAGAAGATAGTGCACTAGCTGCAGAGCCAATGGAATCACACGAGATTTAAATGATTACAATTATTCACAGTCCGTAGAATAGGTACTTATAATTTTGTGCAAGTAAAAAGTTGTAACTAAATAACTTTTTCGGTGATGTCTATTCACCATTTTTGGTTATATAATCAGTACCATACTATCTACAGTACTGGTACTTGCTTGAAAAAATTAAGGTATAAAGTTGTCATTAGATACAGTATTGTAGTTTTGAAGTTTGATATATTTAAAGATTTGATCAATTTATTAATACAGCAGATACACGTTCCCTAACAAACATTGCGACAAATATAGTGGCACTAGTACTACATACTTGATGTGCATAATAATAAACCAGACCATACAATGAATGACCCTGTAAATAAATCTTGCAGTAGTTTGATACACAAACTTCATTGTAAAGTAATTTCTTAATTACCACCGCAATAGAACCTAATATGCTCGTGGTACGTATTTCACCCATCAAGACTAGCAAACTTATGTAGTTGAAGTCATTATACACAAGTGTGTAAAATGACTTTTTATAGTACAGTACGTGAGGAATTGGATTAAATATAAAATTAATAGCAAGAAGTGAAGGAATGAAGATTCGTTCGTCGAAGTAAGTGGTAACCATCACCTGATGGTAAGTGGTACTCATCTCTCATGAACATTACTGTCTTTCTTATGGCATGATGGAAGCATTTAAGTTAAAAATATCGGAATGTAGCTGTAATATTACCATCAAGTGAATTAACTTCATCCTTTATTTTTTGCTTTAATCACTGCGTATGTACTTGTTTTTATACCCGTAGATGTAATAATGTCATGACTGATCTTGAAATAATCAATAATTTAAGGAATTATACTTATAATCTGTTCCACCATAGAAGTACATAATTACCTATAGAAAGGATATCGGCCTGGCCTCTCATCTAAAAGCAAAATAATCTTCAATACATCAACCTTCCATTCTTATAACTATAACTAATCTCATAAATGATAAAGTGAGTTTGTTCTTTCATTTGTTGCGCTTTTACGCCTTAACTACTCAACCGATCATCATAAACATTTGCATACACGGTGTCAGACTCAGGACTACAGAAAATAACACAACGTATTTCTCGTCCCGAAAAAAAGTACTGTTCCTGACGGATAGAAAATATAATTTAAATAACTTTCACGCGAGCGAAGCCGTGGGCAAACGCTCCTTTTAATAAAACAAAACGCTAAATACGCTTTTGTATACAAAACTTTAAAAATTGCAAAAAAAAAAAAACAGCCGGCACAGATGTACCATACATTAATATGTCCTAGTGACATAAAATTATAATTATTGTATAATAAATTGAAAATCAATAACTAGCTAAAAAAATCACGTTAACTAAGACAAAAAGGACTCTTTTCTACTTATTTCCTTTTAATATTTTTTATAATTATGTACTTATACGGGAATTAACGCGATCACGAAAAGGTATTACATACCTCTGAATTGCCTGACGTTTCGATCAGGTTGCACTGGCTGTGGTCACAGGCTGACTGGCTCAGCGATGCACGCCCTCGGTCGTCGAGATCGTGAGGTAGGGCTAGGTAGGGGTAGGCAAGCTGCTGGGCTGCTTACTACCTTATTTACTTGACCTGGAAAAATTCAGCACTACGCAAGTAGGGATGTAGCCATGCGGCATGCCACATGGTTGGAAACTGGCTTTATAACCAAGCTGAACTTGTCAGTTTGGTTATAACAATGGTTTAGTATAAAATTTAATTTGATATTACGTCAACGCCCTTTCTTAACTGATATGTTACGTTTCTAACCACAGTTGGAATCCTTTGTCGTCTTATATACCATGTAAGAGGTTATTAAAGGTTATTGAAGTTAAGATCTCTTATTTTCCTTAAATTATGCTTTATGTTCGGAAACTGGTAACACTGAGGGTACTATTTTTATAATTTTGGCAACACTGACTTACACTTCATAATTGTCATTTTTCGATTTGTGCGAAGTCGTGTGTCGCGTTATTTATCATGGCTTAGAAAATATTTGCATTTACAATCGTTTATGAATATCTTGATTTTATTTAATGTTTCCACGCGGATCAATGGTGTTAAATAAATAGACCGTGAATATGTATAAAAGTTCTAGGGGGTGATAAATGGGGGAAATATTAGTGCATTTGTGTGTTGTGCAGTGAGAGTAACGATGGATCGCCGCTGTTCCCAGTCGGTGCGGACACTTGTGTTCGACGATTCGGACTCTGACCCACCTAAAGTTGTACAGAAGAAGGATTTGCCGTCTTCTGGGGGTCCATTATCGTTAAACCAGAGCGCCGAAGGTTTGTAATATTATCAATATTATGATGGTGAAATGGGTAGATCGTAGCGCGATTTCGCAGTGTTTTCAAGGTTTATACACTGTCAACTTAATTACGAGGGCGTGAATGAACGGGTGTTGCTTATTGGCGGAACGTGTTTGTGCGCCAAATTAAAAGTGCATGCCTAGTAATAATGACGCCTACTCCGCGATTCGTGTCGTGTTATGATTACGAAACAGATAATTGCATTACATTGACCCAGATGATGATTTCGCTGATAAAAATAAATATTAACAGTTATGGCCACTATTTTATTATAATGTTTGGTTTTTTAACATACATATAGATAAAGGGGGACATATAAAACATTCAATGTCTTTGGAAACAGCCTGTTGAAGTGGTAGATAATTAAATAAATTAGTAATCATATTTTTTATGAGGTAATTTATAGCCACCTAACAAAAACTGTTTTTGTTTATGGTTTTATGTTGTTTATGTTTATCTACTTTAAAAAAAAAAGTTTAGTTCTATCTGCATTTTATTTCTATTTAATTACTATAAACAGTTCTATGTTTCTGGTAAAATGATCATCCTAATTTTTTTTTATGATTGCTAGGAGCCCTGAAACTAAGGTTGTCACGATTCCTTGTAATATAGCAAAAAGTTATCCAAGTCTAACATTAATATGTTAATTGTATTAGCATAAGCACTAGTATTTTTTTTATTGACTTAGAATAATTATGTAGTTTATTTAGAGGCCACAATGGCAAAAACAAGGAAAGGAGGAGGAAGATAAACCAATATTCTACAATTTCCCACCAAAAACAAACATCAACAAGTTTCAGAATATTACTCTGAAAAAGAATAACAGAGTTATGAACAAAAATTAAACCAAGTATATTGTGTTATACATTAAAGAATGTTTATTGAAATTATGTAAAATATATAAAATATTGAAATTAAGTTAATGAACTTGGAAAATTAAATGATTTTTTTTACTAGTAATAAATTATTTGTTTACAAGTAATATGCAAACACCAAAATCATATTAATAATACTAACTTCACACATCTCACACACGGCTGTCTGATCCCAAACTAGGCAGAGCCTGTACTATGGTAACCAGACTGCTGATAAACATACTTATATATTTCTAAATACATACATATTAAACAAAATTACACCCAGGCACAGAACAAATTATAGTGCTCATCAGACAATTATTTGTCCTGAGTGGGAATCGAACCCACAACCTCTGGCTCAGCAGTCAGGATCACTAACCATTAGAACGACAGGCCAATCAAAGTGAATGTGTATTGTTTGTACTGGGCAGCGTTCACAGCCCAGTCCACATTCTAATTAGAAAAGCAATACCTTAATTCCATGGCTGGTGTGAACACATTGACATGTCGACTTGCATGTTTTTTTTTAATTGGCGTAATACCTCCTACGCATTAGGAATTCATATGAAAAAAATTACAGTTTCAAACATACATAAATTTTGGAGAAATCGACTTTGGAAACATATTGACATTTCGCATTTTAACGTGTCTAACTTGACAAAACCTCATGTCAAATTAACGATTCACATGATTTTGCGAATGAACATTGAAATTTTCTTATATCTCTTACACTCGGTCACCAAAAAAATATTCGTTACTTGAAATCTCAAGAAATACATATAACGTCAAAACTTAAAAATGGCCACCCTGAAAAATAACGATTTTAGACATGTTATATGTCATGTTATCATATTCACGCCAGCCATGGAATTATACATTTAAAAAAACCTCCATAACCTATTTATTAAGTTTCCATCTCTTAGTTATTAATGAACTGTAGAATAGAAGGAATATGAATCTGTAAATGTTTTATGATATTACTAGCAACCCGCCCCGGCTTCGCACGGGTACAAATTATACACCAAAACCTTCCTCATGAATCACTCTGTCTATTAGTGAAAACCGCATGAAAATCCGTTTAGTAGTTTTTCAGTTTATCGCGAACAGACAGACAGACAGACGCATCGGGGGACTTTGTTTTATAATATGTAGTGATGTAAATATTAAGTGGTTATGTCAGCAGCTGATGTTAAGTGTTGTGGATTTTGATAGTCACATTAGACAATTATTTGTGTAATTTACAGATTATTCTTGTAACTCTGGGGTATTTACTGTCTGTAAATCAAATAAGTTATGTTCTTGTTAAGTTTGTCAGGCTGTACCTTCAGTTTGTAAAATGGTTTGAATTCTTTGCTTTGCCTTAAGTCAGTTAAGTAAACATAATTTCATTGTGTTATTTTATTTATTATAATATTTTATTTAGAATGGTCTTTGGTGGTAAAAGGATATACGTCAATTTATAACGAACCAGACTGATCAATATCTTATTTAGAATTTTTCATTATGTTTAAAACACAATATCTTATAATTATTAGCAAAATATTTATGAGCAAAATTTTAATGCAGCTTGTGGTAGAAGTCGAAAGGTAGAATTTGTCAAGAAAAAAGCGTTATGCCTTCTCTGTGCGACTTTCTCTCTCATTCTATTATATACGAGTGTGTGTGTGTGTGTGTCTGTTTCTGTGTATGTGTATGCATGTGTGCATGCGGAAAGGAATTTTGTTAATGCCCGGGATCCTCCAACTACACAAGTTTTTTTAGAACTACTTTTTAAGTTTAAATTAATGATGATGAGAGTAATGGAATCTAGTAGAAGTGGACTACTTATTTATTGTTACACATTTCTAATAAGAACTTACTAGAAGCAATCCTCTCAAGACCTTATTTGTTTGAAGACTTCTCATCTATTATGACCAGTTATGACCAGATGTAAGAAACTAAATGAAGCAATTCTAATTCACTTAAGATACAATTACACTAGAGAATTGTGGCAAAATAAGTCCGCAAACGATACAACTAAAGGTTCAACATAGTACACGTATTGTACTAAATTGAGTTTATATACAAAGTTTAATTAGTATGGCTGAAGTATTAATTGACTACTGTGGTTTATTTGTAAAATTCAGAGGGAAGTTTGTGATTCTTTTCTATCGAGATTTTTTTTAGTAGTCGTGTTTTCACATCACATAGGACTCAGTGTATATCGTCAACTTTACTATATATTTTTTTCAAGATTATTGATTCAATACTTTCATTGATATACAGGACCAAATGTGAGCGGTGAAGCAGTTTTGAGGTAGGGTAAGGCCTTAACAATTGACTCAAAGTGAAGGTGATATTATCTCCTGAAAAGACAAACAGTAATACACATTCAAATATTCTTTTTATTTATTTTTAGTTGTTAATTAATATGTCATATATATTAATTATAGAATTTACAATGGGGTATTATATTCAATATACAACTTACACATTAAAACTAATAAAAAAAGAAAATAATAATAACACGATAAACTGAAAAACTATTGAACGGATTTTCATGCAGTTTTCACTAATAGAAAGAGTGACTCGTGAGGAAGGTTCAGGTGTATAATTTGTACCCGTGCGAAACCGGGGCGGGTTGCTAGTATTAATATATATTCTTTTTATTTATAGATATTTTGTTATCATAGTACCTAACTAATAATGACTGACATTTTCCGTATGCACTCAGAAACACTCATGATAACATACATCATATACGGGAAAAGGATAACAATGCAATACATACCGTGACTAAGATATCTTCACGTAAGATAGAGGTGTTATTTTTGTTAACAAATGCTCTCAACAAGGTTTACAGACGACCCTGTAAAGATCCCTGGTCGACGGTGGCCACAGGCAGCTTCCCGCAGATGATGATTGATGAATTGACGAATTGACGTAAATCCACCTATATTTTCTGGTTAATTTCGTTGGACTGTCAGTAGGGTTGTCGAATTTCCCAATTACTTTAAAGTTGTGTATTATGCACTAAAAACGATGTTAAATCGTGAATATTTCTAAGCTCCATATTTCATTAGTCTAGCCATTTTCGGTTCATTTCCTAATTAATTTATAAGCAAGGTTAGATAATTATAAAGTGTAAACTAGCAGTTCCCGCGCGGCTTCGCTCGTGTGTATATATTTTAAGCGGAACCCTCAAATAATTTTTCTCAAATAAAAGTAGCCTAAGTTACTCCTTATGACATCAGCTATCTGTCAGTGAAAGTCCCATCTAAATCGGTCCACCCGTTCCGGAGATTAGCCTCAACAAACAGACAGATAGACAGACAAAAATTTTAGAAACTAATTTTTAGGCATAGGTATCGTGTAAATAACTGTATGAGCTTAAAAAAACAATTATTTTGACATTACAAACAGACACTTCAATTTCATTTATTTGTATTGATTTAATACTGCTCCCTAACACAAAAAGTGCCATTCTCTTACGGGGACGATAGGGCACAGTGTACTTGACGTTTAAATCTGGCAGCTCTCCAAGCGAAATGCCTTAAGGATCGTAGCTATAGTTACAAAACTATTGTATTGAATAGAATAACAAAGCATTGTAATTAAGAGAACAATCTTGATTCTTGGACTGCTTCTACCACTCTTTCTGGAACCTCGAGACCTACTCATTTCAATATTAACAACATAAAGACTTATTACCTATATCTTCTTTAAAAGATTTTTTTTAAGCGATGGAAAAAAAGGAAGTTTTCAATTCGACCGTATATACTTAAATATTTTTTTATGCTTGTTCAGCCGCCTTTCCGTTATTTATGAACCGGTTTTGATTATTCTTTTTTGTTAGATACCGAGACCTCAAGAGTGGTCCCACGTCAAGGAAGTCAGGATCTGATGATGGGATCCTGATAAAATTGAGAGAAACCCTCGAAAATTGTAGGAACAAATAATGTTTGTTTACTTTTCATTACTTTATCAGGTATGTTTGCGTTTAGAAACCATCACATCATGTAGCTGCGCTGATGATAAAAATAATTATAAAATAAAAATCTTTTTAACTAGAAATTAGACCGACGAAAAGAACTAAAAAGCAAAAAATAAATAATAATTAAGTCTTAAGTATTAAGCTTATTTATATAAACTATCAAATTTTATATAAACTTATTTTGAGTCGGCGCCAAATAATAAAATGGTTAATTACCTACGTAGAGCCATGTCCATTTCTACGTAGGTACATTTAAAATTTAGGTAATTAATCAGTTTGTAGTTTGGCGTCGACTCAAAATTAGTAGTTCTTTTCGTCGGTGTAATTTTTTTTGTTAAAAAGATTTTTATTACTTTTTGTGTTACCAGCCCTAGTATAATATGATTTCGATGAAACTCCTGTCTTTGAGGAAATCAACAGACTGGATAGCCGCTACAAAAGTTGAATGGATACAATGCATTTCACCTAATTACGAATGAATAGTAATTACTATGTTAATTAATTAATGCTCAATGTTTGGTGGCGTCCCGCATTGACTACATTTAGGTGTGTGGACAAGTGGTGTAAAACGTTTTTATGTCTATTGAAGTTATACGGTCGCGACAATACTTTTTTTTTGGTTTTTAATTATTACAGTTTTGTTAGAAAGTAGGAATTCCAGGTATGAAGCTTACCATAGATGTACAAATATTTATAACAACCCGCCCTGGCTTCGCACGGGTACAAATTATACACCAAAACCTTCCTCATGAATCACTCTGTCTATTAGTGAAAACCGCATGAAAATCCGTTCAGTAGTTTTTCAGTTTATCGCGAACAGATAGAATAAAAGTACTGTTTCAGATACTGTACGGTACTCCATTGATTGAAATAATCTAGCCGAAGCCGAAGGACAAAAGGTAATAATTCATTTAAAACGAAAGATTACGCTTAAATTTGAGTAATGCCTTAGTGGTAGCGGTAAAATCGTCTCTTCTAATACAAGTTTGACGTTAATCAGACCGTGTGCTTGCCCGACAACACTATTGTTTGTCTTTTGTGTGTCGTGGGTTGTCGTGTACCAGATTAAAACTCGCCGGCTAATCAAAAAGTCCCACGTTTAGAGTTTCTATTGTATTCGGTAAAGTCTGTGTTGGCTGATTTTCGCGTAAATTTTGGTGTAATATGAAACGCTGTTTATGGCGACGGACGGTACAAATAGGAATACTTTACGTGAATGTAGGATGTTAAAATCATATCAGCTGTCTCTTACTGTGTGTCCAAAGCCAGTGGTTGGGTTTTTATTATGATCTAACTTCGCCCACATGGATCTCAGTTTAAGAATGTCTATGTAGTAATTGAGTAACAAATACTCCTTTTTCATAAAAGATGAAGGTGTCACTTTAACCCGAATTTGAAATTTTTTAGAACAAATTTTAACATTTTCCATTTCTCTGAATTGCCTGATGTTTCGATCACGTTGCACTGGCCGTGGTCAGTCAGCCTGTGACCACGGCCAGTGCTACCTGGTCGAAACGTCAGGCAATTCAGAGGTATGTAATACCTTTTCGTAATCGTCTTAATTCCCGTAAACACGTAAATAATATTATATTATGGAACGCAGAAGTGTAAAAGTTAGTATTTTCCATTGCTTAAAGACCATTAACCAATTTGTTCTAGTTTTGCTCCCTATAATATAAAAAAAAAAAAACGATAGATAACTTTATGTATAATAGCTAACACGGTATCAAATTCTTGTTAGTTTCTCATGTTGAGCTCTGTATGCATGAACTTGTCGTGATGGAGGTGCATTTGCGATTGCGCAGAACATCAAACTTTTCTACCGCATTCTTTCTTACCCTACACACAAGTTACCAAAGACAATAGTAAAAATATTTTTCACACAAAAATATTTCTAGTCATAAATACGAACGATACTTTAAAATGTAAACAAAAGAACTTGTTAGGTTTAATTATCTGATAATTAAATAAGTATTGATAACATTAAGCTATTAGATACTTTTATGTAATACCTGTTACGTGTTCACGTTAATTCCCGTACATAAATATAAATAATGTATATATGTGTATGTTTATTTATGTATGCATATATGTATATTTGCCTATGTGTGTAAGTATATGTATTGTATTGTATTATATATATAGTACACCCACAGCTACCAATTACTCCTGACACTAAATCCATCCAAAGGTTGTCTGGCAGAGATCGCTTTTAGCGACCGCCCATTGTACCTAGCATTAAAATTAAATTTAAGATCTATTGTAAGTTTATATGGTGTACAATAAAGAATATTCTATTCTATTCTATTCTATAATTATATTAGGCTATAACTTCCAAGGTCCGATTGCATTTAATTTAAAATTAATATTATCTAAAAATTTGGTTTGTTATTTTGCTGCTTATGTTTAATTTATTTAAAATATAGGGTTATATTTAATGACATTTCTTAATTTACACGCCCAAATACAGAAAAAAATAACCTACGGTCGACTTAAGAGCTTTACATGTCTAAAATAATTTTAATTAGACCTAATCTGAAGAATCTGATAAATAGATAATATCTTTACAGAGAATGTGTTGAATCTTCTTATAATAATATATATAATGATGATTAACATAATTACATAAATCAAATTTGCAAATCCATTACGTTACGGAACAGTTTCAAGTAGGTATACATACCTACTTGAAAAGGTGTACGAGAATATTTGTATTTTTTTTCTTTATATTGTTGTACTTACTGTAAAATTTTCAAATACCAGCCAATGTTTTTTTGTTTATATAGAAATGATGATTTTACTAATTTCGCGTTCGATGATATATAATTAGGTATGTCATACGGGAGTTAACGCGATCACGTTAGCATTACATACCTACACTGGCAAACTGCAGTACAACTTGGTCGAAACGTTAGGCAATTCAAAGGTTAATTCCCACATACCTACATAATTATTTGATTATTTTATTTCATGATTTTCAACATAACTAGATACTTATTAGACTGCGCTGCTAATCATAACCAATCCCTAATCAGGTTATATACAACCGTTTTAAGTTGACTGCACAAGTGGTTTCCAAAGTTGAATCTTAGGCACGTAATCTAATTCGACACAATTTCTTCAAGTAATGATTACTTAGTTGGACTTTCATCTAAAGTACCTACCTATCGACCTTTGCCACGTAGTTTGTAGTACGTACGGACACGGCATGAATTTTAATGAGCCATTAAAGTTCTATTTGTATTCGAGTACGATCGAGGATCGGTGTGGAGGGTGGGAGGTTTCTAAGACTACCCTCTTCTGCGATGTTTTATCTAGTCTTATATTAAGAAGAAAGAATGCATAATACATTAACATATAAGTTAATAACATGCTTAGAGTGTAAAAGTAGTGAATTAATACGATCACCGACGGCATGTCAAATTAATGTATGCATCGTAAAATGCATGCATTCACATATTGCATAATGTCATATTGATTTTATCAATACAAATAAATAAAATTTAAGTGTCTGTTTGTAATGTCAAAATAATGGTTTTTTTTTAAGCTCATACAGTTATTTGCACGATACTTATGCCTAAAAACCAGTTTTTAAAATTTTTGTCCATCAGTCTGTCTGTTTGTTCTGGCTAATCTCTAGAACGGGTGGACCGATTTCCACGGGACTTTCACTGGCAGATAGCTGGTCTTATAAGTAGTAACTTGGGCTACTTTTATTTTGAAAAAAGAATTAGGGTTCCGCGCAAAATATATAAATATGAACACGCGAGCGAAGCTGCGCGGGAACTGCTAGTTTGGATAATATAAAATGTAGCCAATTGACAAATCCTCATCGAAACCGATTCAGTGGTTTACTGTGGAGCACACGTAACCAAGTACTGACTGCTTAAATCAAGACCCTTCCTTTTTTCTTTGCCGTGGTCGGGTAAAAATAACTTTTAATAAACTTTCTTCCTGCGTCGGTTCTTCATTACTGCGGAATGCGAATTGTGGCACCCGGATGATACTTCCGTTTGGAGATCATACGAAGTCTGAAACGGCCTCGCGTGTTTTCAGTCCGTTATGGTCCTTGAATCACTCTTGACTCAGACTAAAGTTTTGTGAGGATAAGTACTTGAATAGACTTTTTGCATTAATAATAGGAAGATTTGAATGAATGAACCATAAAACAAAAACAAGTATAATATGGGAGAGTAATCAATATGGAACCGGCTTCAATTGGACCACTTCTGAGAAATAAGTGATCCAATTTCCTATATAGGTTACTAGCAGCGCCCCGCGGTTCACAGGCGTAAGTCCCGATCCCGGGGAATATCCTATGCGTTAATCCAGGCCAGCACAGTGCCTCCCGTATCCCCGGCAGAAGGAGCGAGATGGAACACACTGGTGGTTTTAGCCGGTAGGAGTCCGGCACATCCCTCTCCGCACCCCAGGTAGAGGATAGTCCACGATGGATTTCCACAGTATAAAAAAAAAGGTCTCCAGCTGTCTACATACCAAGTTTCATCGCAATCGGTTCAGTGGTTTTCGCGTGAAAGAGTAACAAACATCCATCCATCCATACTTTCACATTTATAATATTAGTGGGAGTAAATTTTTTACTGTTCGTCCATTAAATTGAGTTATTTTTATTATCTCTTAAAGTTATATCAGGTGGCCTTATTATAAACATCGGAAATCCTTAACGAGTGGTAGACCCTCCAACTAGGTCAGGGCTTAATGACCAAAGAACTGTGTTCTTATCCTACATAACTAAGAAAATAATAGATACGTAAATTTAAATACAATCTGAAGAAACGGATTACTTTGAAAGAAATAATATACTAAAATGAGTGATTTAAAAGCG
Organism: Euplagia quadripunctaria; assembly: GCA_963859945.1. Taxonomy (NCBI): domain Eukaryota; kingdom Metazoa; phylum Arthropoda; class Insecta; order Lepidoptera; family Erebidae; genus Euplagia; species Euplagia quadripunctaria. Next base: position 12,389,764 of record OY982584.1, on the reverse strand, counting down.
CGGCAATTCCTTAAGTTATGTGTATGTAAAAGCATTATTTCTTAACCGACTTCAATAAGGAGGAGGTTATCAATTCTACTGTTTTTTTTTTGTGTGAATGTTACGCGATATCTTCGCCATTTGTGAACCGATTTCAATAATTATTGATCAATTGAATTGTTTGTATTCAAGATTGGTCCCATTTAAATTTGAAGAAAATATTCGACCTCTAAGGGTGGAAAATTAAGGGATGAAAAATACAGCTTATTAAGTAGGTGATAGTATTTCAAAAGCTGATTGAAGCGTGATTATTTTATTTGATCGGTAAGTTGCAATATTTTTGTGTTTGTTTTAACTTAATCATTATTTTTAAAATAGTGTTACTAGCTGAAGTTCGGGATTAGAAAGTTACACCAATTTATTACCAAAATAGCCACAATTTATTTCAATCCCCTCCTCTACCCCTCTTCCCTCTTTCCCCCTACTCCCGCCTAAAGGCTGGCAACGCACTTGTGACTCTTTAGTTGCAAGTGCCCATGGGCGGCGGTAGTCATTTACCATCAGGTGACCCGTCTGCTCGTTTGTCCCCTATACCATAAAAAAACACAACTATAATTAATTCTCACTATTAAATAATAGCTTCTTTTTTTTTAACCCCCACGGGTCATCACCTCACCGGGGCTGGCGGTGAAGTGGTTAATTAAATTTCAAATAGTTTCTTTACAATATATAATTTTGATTTCTTGCAATATTTTATTTTTTTTTACAGCAGGTGACAAATATTCAATATAATAACCTTATACAATTTTCGTAACTTGGTTTTAGATTGTTTGGTTCAAATCAACTATCAGAGTTAAAATTTTATGTAACAACAGATCAGTAGATATCAATTATGTGGAACTATTGATTCTAATCAACTATCGAATTGTTTCGCAATGTCAGATAAGGCTGTGATTGCACAAGTGTACCATACTCCATGCGGAATGATGTCATAGAAATTACTTTACTTGTCAATACGTGACAGCTGTTAGTTATTTTTAGCTATTACTGGTTATGTATGTTTTGTGGAATGGTGATATGAGCGTGGGAACGATTAATCATGTTCCGTTAGAACATTATTCTATTAGGGTCGACTTCAGTACCTAATCTGAATGTGGAACGCGGGTAGAATACATACAAAGTAACCGTTAAAAAATTATGGAAGTTTTCAAATAACGAATTTTTGGATTTAAATTTAGAATCTGTTCTATAATGTAATTTTTTTTTTCAGTACATAATATATTTTATCTGCATTCTAAATTAAATACTGCTGGCAACCCTATAACGCTAAGGAATTACGTCAAATCGAGTCGTCGAGCCGACTCGTCGAGAGTCGATACTACTGGTGTTGAGTGTTTATACATACATACAATCACGCCTGTCTCCCCCAAAGGGTAGGCAGAGGTGTATTAAGCACCCACATTTACCCAACTATAATTTAGTGCCTATTGACGTAATAGAGGGCAAGCCCATTGCCGGCAACTGGGCAGTTAAGGTATTAAAGATCGGAAAATTGAGAGTGTATTGAAAGGAAAGGTAATCATGAAGGGAACGTAGTGGAAGGAAAAGGACATTGCTTAAATGAATTGATTTAGGAGTGTAATAGCTTGAGAAGATGAAGGTCATTGACCCTGTAACTCTAACAAGCTATTGCCCGGAAGCCTAAGCCTTCTAACTTGTGTGTGTTTATAGCAAAATATTAAGATATATGTTTAGAACAAATAAATCTTCTGATTTATCGCATAATCCATAGGGGCTCGTGGCTAGGTGGTAACCGAGTAGGTTAGCACATTACAAGGTTAAGGAATACTAGCCATGTCGGTCTTAGGATGGGTGACCATTTTTAACACATCGAGACCACTCCGTACCTCTAGAGAGCACGTTAAGCCGTCGGTCCCGGTTGCCATACGAACATCTGTGGCATTCGTTACGGGTAGTTGGAGCCCTAAAAAGTCTGACAACGTGGTTTAACTACAGAACTTCGATATCGCCTGGTACTTGTGTTGTGGAGGTCTGATGGCAGTCGCCTCACGTAAAATATCGAAGTTCGGCCGCATCGTGGTTAGACTGAAAACCGACCCCAACTTAGTTGGAAAATGGGCGGAGGATGATTAATCGCATAATCCATGAGCATTATATTCCTCCTTCTTCCTACCTACTGCTAATAATAGCCTACTGTAACATTATCTTGATAAGATTTTATAATCAAACATCTCTATTTTAAGAAAACACTCGAAACGTAAAGATTTATATTCAGAACAATAAGAAGTAACATCAAAACATGGCATCGATTCTCGATATCTAATCGAGCTGACATATCGATAACATCTGTTGGACAATTTTTGTTAAAGTGCATTCTATGCGATAACGATAAAATAAAAGTGACTAGGTACTCTGAAAACGTGTCTGTATCGGTAAAATAATTATCGGGTATGATAATTTAATGGATATAGGCAAAATTGAAAACATGTTTTGTCAGTTACAGTGAAATGAGAAACGTTTTTGTAATAAACTAGGGCACAGCAGATTTTAACTCGATTTGAAGTTGTAGCATAATATTGTATTTCTGCTGAGAGGTAGTGTTACCAGACACCGGTTATAATTGAGAAATATAAACTTTTATCTCTATCGCATGTATCATGGGGAGTGCTACGAGGAATTGTTCGGACTTATACCGACCGCAACGTTTCGCCATCGTTCAACGTGACAAAACTTTCATCCCCATCACCTGGATAATTGGCAATCCACCACTGTGCGGTTCTCCAGAAGTTTTTTGCATCGCACAATCAATCTCTGGAACAAATTGTCGCTTGCGGTATTTCCGGACCGATACGACCTTCAAACCTTCAAGAAAAGAGCGTACTCCTATCTCAAAGGCCGGCAACGCACTTGTGACTCTTGAGTTGCAGGTGTCCATGGGCGACGGTAGTCACTTACCATCAGGTGACCCGTCTGCTCGTTTGCCCCCTATAATATACAAAAAAAGAATTTAGAGTTCTTCCTCTTCTAGGACCAAGCAAATAGACCAGTTCTCTAAGTGTGTGGTCTGTCCGGAGGCTTATATATTTTCAAGGAGTTTCTAGTAAAAAGTGGGTCTTAAAAGTAATAGACATATTCATGCAAATAAATATTTGCACTGAGCTTGAACGGAAATTAAACCTTGTTTGTGTGTGTGGGTGCGCGCGCGCGTATGCATGTTTGTGTGTGTGTGTGTGTGTATAAAAAAAACAATACCTAAAGAACCCGGTTTATGCAAGTATGTTTATAGCCCATGAAATATACTTAGAAATAGTAGGCTTGAGTTCATTACATAAAATGTTGCAGTTAATGACTATGAACAGTTATTACTTTACGGTTTTGTTCGTGTAATGAATGCCCTAAAGGTTGTTCTCTGCCTACGTTTCGTATACTTACGTCATAAACATATCAAAAGAACCGGTTGGGATTTAATAGTGAAATGTCGGCATTAGCATATATAATTATTATATTCAATGCTCGGAATATTTTTTTTTTGTGTGAGTAAATAAACAATTTGGTTAAAAAGGAACCACCCATTAATTACGTGAGTTGGTTTTCTTTGGACCCCCCTTCCTCTCTTGGTGAGATTTATCCTTTTAAAAGATGTGACCCCCTTTCCCCTCGAGTTGTTAAATGATTTAATTTAATTTCATAAACTTAAAAGATGCCTGGGTATACCCGACTAGTTTCAGACCAAGGTGCAGTGCCTTACACCGACGCGGAAGTTCGCTTCACCTTTTTATAAAGTTCCCCGTGGGGTCTGAAACTCAGAAATTGTATATCCTTTATAAATATGAATACCACTCACCAAAGTTTTTACTCTAATGTACCTACTATTATTCTTTTGACCGATGAGATTTTATTAGACCACCCATCTCTGCTTGAGATCGTGTAATTAATGGATGCCCCTTTGTGGTTTGAATCTTGAGGTTAGCAAGGTACACAAAATGTTTTTTTTTTACTTCATATAAACTTATTGCGGGTAACATTATTAAACTTTTTGAGATAGTAATTAAGGTGTGTAAGTAATGTAAGTGGAAGTAAGAGCGCCTCAATGTTACCTACATTAAACAATTAAAAGATTAACTTGATATTTATCTAGTATGACCATATCCTATGCAAGAACAATAGCAAAATATTAATTTAATTTCAAGACTAAAGGTCATCACACACTATAACGGCACAGCTGCAGCACGGCGCCGCCTGAAATTGAGGTTACCGCTAGCCGCCAGCGTGCTTTACCACGCTTCGCCCGCGAGGTGGAAGCAGTGCAAGCTAATTTCATTGTCTTCTTGTCCGACACGACGCAAATTTTTTTCGCTGGCGGCTCGCAGTCGGCGCGCTGTAAGCACACGGACCGCGCGAGTGCGAGTCTAGTTGTATGGTTGCAGCAAGTGCGTTTACTGCCCGCCGTTGGCTTTTTCATACCACGTTTTAATACTCAGATTTGAATGGCAACTTATAATAGCTGGGTTGGAGGCGTGCCGTTACCGTGACGGTATAGTGTATGATGACCTTAAGTCTCTTAGAGCGTTTAATAATCTCTGGGATTACATTAGACGTCACGGATCTTGAACACAAATGTCCAAAAATGTAGATATTATTGTTCTGCTAGGTTGCTAGGTTCTGTAATGGGTGCCTTTATACATATAATATTGCAAATCACGACTCGACACAACACTTCATAGGATTCCTAATAGTTTCTTGTATAATTCTGTAGTTCAATTTTGAAAATCTATCTTGATACGACATCGCATGGCAGATGTGTAAAGAGCCTTTACATCGTTGACGTGCAAGGCATAAAGTTATCGAGGAAGAAATATTAAAAGCGTTTGAATACAATCCCATACATTTAACTTCAAATTCCAATTACAAAATTATGTTTCAATTTTTGCTGGAAATCTTATTGCGTCTAAGTTTCGTGTAAGGATGATCTTACTGTATTTAAAAAAAAGTTTGAGAAGGTTATGGCGATTATCATCACGCTACGACCATTGGGCGTGGAGCCAGAAACGCAGGCGAAATTGTGGGCGAAAATATATCATAGTAGTAGAAGTTCTTTCATATTCAAATTGAAATTTTATAAACAATCATTAAAAACATTTGTGAGTGGTATTCATGTTTATTAGAAACTATACGGTTTTATTCACGTTTGTATTTCGGGGATGCCAGACTAGTTTCGTACCCGATAACACGGACACCGTCGCGGCAGGACGCTTCACTCCTTGAAAAAGGGCCCCCGTCGGGTCCGAAACTAGTCGGGCACCCCCGAAATACAAACGTGAGTAAAACCGTATATCCTACTAATATTATAAACGTGCAAGTTTGTGAGGATGTATGGATGTATGTATGGATGTTTGTTACTCTTTCACGAGAAAACTACTGAACCGACTGCGATGAAACTTGGGATGTAGATATCTGGAGATCTGGATTAACACATAGGCTACTTTTTATTCCGATATTCCCACAAGATCTGGACTTACGCGGGTGAAACCGCGGGGCGCAGCTAGTTTCTAATAAATGGAATCATTCTCTCATAAACAAGAAAGTTTTTCTATATCTCATGAAAATAAATAAAAATAAAGAAAATACTCTGTAACCTAATCCAAAACAAATGATTCGAAATAGGCCTACGTGATTATTTTTTCATCCAAGCATTTAACACATTTAGAAGTATTGAAACGTGACAATTGAAAACTAGATAACATTGTTTATTAATATCTACTGATAAATATAATGAATCTAATTTAATCTAAGTTCTAAAAAACAAAGAAAAAATTCTTCTTTATTCAGCTGTATTTTTTTGTGTTACGCGAATTTTGCTGATTATATATCCCACTATCATATATCCCACTATCCCACTAATATTATAAATGTGCAAGTTTGGATGGATGGATGGATGTTTGTTACTCTTTCACGCCAAAACTACTGAACCGATTGTGATGAAACTTGTTATGTAGATAGCTGGAGACCTGGATTAACATATAGGCTACTTTTTATCCCGATATTCCCACGGGATTAGGACTTACGCGGGTAAAACCGTAGGGCACTGTTAGTATTATATAATCACCAAAATATATATATTTATAACATTATTGAAAGGAGTATTTGTTTTAACGCCATTACTTACATTTACGATAATGCTTAATACGTAGCTTGTTATCTTATAAACTGACCAAAAAGAAGAATATTAAAAAAGAAAAAAATACAGAATAAAACATAAATCTGTAGTTTCACTCCTTTATTTTCTTGTCAGTATTTGGTCAGTGTTATTTACTACTATTGTTATTTGCGAAAGATTTATGTTTTAAAAGAACACAGCCCTAATGTCGTCAGAACTAGCCAGAAGAGATAAGCGTTATGGGATCGAAAGAGAGGCAACTTCTAGGTGAATATGATATAACTGTAGGTGACGAGCGCTGTGCGACCTGAACTGCACTTTATTGTGTCGGTGCAAGAGTCACTATTTATTTAAATCATTTGGCGGAGTGAGTCTTCTGAATTGACTATTGTGTATTCTGTGCCTGTACACAGTAATCTGTCTAATAAATTTTAAACCAAAAAAATATATTTTTAACTGTTTCAAATCAGTATCAAATATAACTATTATACTGATTGCAATAATTGAAACAAAATTGGTGTTGATTGCAATCCAATTTATTATTTAATGCCTACTAGCTTTTGACCACGGCACAGTAGATTTTGTTAGTCAATTCAGGTATCCCTCGTGTATACTATTTTTCTGGACGTAAGGTAACCTTATGTTCTTTTCTGTACTCTTGACAAATTTGACAAAGTGTTTGCCAAACTTCATTATGACCGGTTGAGTACAAACAAACTCACGGTTGCATTTATAATATTAGTTACTAGCTGCACCCTGCATGCGTTGCAAAGCTATTTTTTTCTTTGGCTCAGATTTTTTGGTTTCGAAACGCATAGAGGACAAACATACATACATTGATTTTTATTTATATAGATAATATAATATGAATTTTACATAGGGCAATCTATCGGTCAATTAAGTAACACAGCCAAACAATCTACCTTATATTAATATCGATTGTTTGAAGGGCGTTTTAAAGTCATATCATTTGAGCCTGGCCTCATTGTCGTTACATCTCATATTTGGGTCTGTCGATTAGGATCCCCTTACCACTTTATCCACACAGAGACCAACAATAATTCTCTTCGAAATTTCTTTACTAACACTTTTGAAGGGATAACTTCTTATGGGAGAGTAAACCGCTTCGTTACGTAACGCGTTACGGCATCAGTCTGTCTGGCTTTAACTTAGATTAGGTTAAGTTATCACTTCTGTCGGGCGTCCCAAGACTCACACTTTTTTTTTGTAGTTGTATTATTTCGCCGTTCTGTTGTTTTTCATAGTTTTTCCGTTATACTATTTTTTGGCCAACTTATATAGGTATTTGGTATTATTTCTTAGAATGAAAATTTAAAATTATTATTTCTGACGATTAATTCACATTTATCCCCTGAAATAAGTGGGACAAAAATTTCAGCGATGGTTGGATACTACTTTAAAAAAAGCGTCATACGAATCAACCGATAATTTTTTTTGACTTGTTTGGACTAATAAATATGTTCTGATGCACTTCTTTTATTATTACAGGTAATTAAAACACCAAAAACACCATCATGTATACAATATGAGGAATTTACAATATCTCTGTCGAAGGTAAATATAATTATTAAAAGTATTATTTACTAGCAGCGCCCCGCGGTTTCACGGGATAAAAAGTAGCCTATGCGTTAATCCAGGTCTCCAGCTATCTTCATACCAAGTTTTATCGCAATCGGTTCTGTGGTTTTTGCGTGAAAGAGTAACAAACATCCATCCATCCATACATCCATCCATCTATCCAAACTTTCACATTTATAATATTAGTGGGATGGGATAGATCGTACAGAAGGTAATATTGTTTCTTTTTTTGGTTGTTTGCAAAATTTATTGTGTAAATATTAAAAATTAAAAAACAGATTACAACCCTAACAAATAGTACTAAATATTTTTAGCCACAGAAACGAGTCGTGTGTGCCGTATTGTAAATACATTCACCTTGTCAGTGGATTGTCAAACACTTTATCTGTAACCTGATCTAACTGTCAAGAAGTTGTCATTCGAAGCTGCGACAAAGTTCTTGTAGTGACTTATACGACCGTGACTTAGTTACCTAGTCAGCGCCCTTCATGGTATGTAATTGGGCCTGATTGATTATGACTTATTATGATTTAACACTCGCTATGCACGATTTAGGTTATGGCCAGCTACAAAGTAGGGTTTCCATGAAATTAGGAGTTAAACAGTAGGGTCTCCATGAAATTAGGAGATACACAGTAGGGTCTCCATGAAATTAGGAGATACACAGTAGGGTCTCCATGAAATCAGGACACGGGATGGGAATCAAATATGATCGTGTAAACTTGACAAGGTGATTTCCGCTTAGTGAGTATATCTAGTGGCATTTGGTTTTGTGTTTTAGTGTGTAATATGTATGTATTTACAATTTAACCGGACCGAACCGGCAATTTAAACCCGGACACTGTGCCAGGGACAACTTATAATTATTAAATGGACAAGCTGTTTAATTAAATAAAAAAATCTTCTTTTCTTCTAGGGGCTTTTTTTTAAGGTGTCCAGGAAAGAATCTCGATTACACGCATGTGTCCGGGATTTTAGAAGAGCTTGTCTGGCGTCGGTAACTTAAGTGATGGCAGGCCTACGTTAAATGAATGTATTATCTGTATCTAGTAGTTGCCCAGAGGCTGAAATTCGATCCTTTCATTAAATTTGTAACACGCATTATTAGCTTCGCTTGGAAATAACCATGTAAACAAATTTTGGAATTTATACCTAAAAAAACCACCCCGACAGCCGGTCACAGGCGCCCTGCTCTGGGGAGGACCCGGACCATGTTATTTCAGGTCCTCCCCCGGATCGACGCCGCCTAGCCAAGCCCTATCAGGGGGAAAGCAGGCTCCCCCACGCCTATCGGCCTAATCAATGTGTGAACTCCTAGGTGTCGGATCGAAATTGAACGTTGTACCATACTACATTTATTAATAATATTATATCAATACATGTGGCATCTTGGAGCTCATCTAATAGTGGAGCCAGTAATATAGTAAATCGCTCGATTTTTTTTTTTTACATATTATTGAGTATGAAAATAGACGCAGCTTATTCCAGACCTTGACGACTCGAACCAAAAGGAGCTGTCAAAGCGTTTAGTTCGAATTTTTGGTGTTTCGACAACGAAATGATGAAACCTCTGTCTGCGCCTAGTAGTCCGATAAAGGAATGGTGAAGGTTCAATAAATTCGTTTGACGAGACCAACACATTGGGCTTTGTAACGATGGTGTGATGATAGAGCCAGGAGGTGAATAGTGGGTAGCACACCTAATTTCCAAAAAAACGGTTTAACACAAAACTAATAGCGTAGGGTTGTTTATCTTTTAGTGAGCAGGGTCAACAGAGTTTTATGGTGTAGGAATAAGATTGACAACACTCAAATGACACAACTTCCAATGCAAAGATTATTCCGATTACCAGTAATGGCTTAAACATGCAGTTAATGTATGTACTTCGTTTCTTTTTTTTTTTAAAGACAACTCCCGCATTAGGCATTACTCCTATGTAGCGGGGGACTTTACAAACATAGAAACAACGGACACAAAGAACACCCAGACTCAGGTGGGAATCGAACCCACGACCTATAAGCATAGCGGTCAGGGTCACTAACCACTAGACCAACAGGCCATTTAGGTGTTATGTATGTGTATATGTGAATGTGAAAGCATGTTTATGTAATACATATTAGTAAATATTCTATATTTGACACTATAACCACGCACGCTATTTCATTAACGTCATGTCTATCCAAATGTCTGTCTGTCTATTTTCCTGGAAGATATTTCTTGTTGTGAAAAGGCCACCCATTGTGCATTTTATGTTAAATAATATCTTGTGTTATATCTGTACTATTTTGTCTATAATAAAGAGTACTTACTTCGTCGTGTGCTTGTTAGCCACTTTGTTTAGCAATGAATCATAAATAAAATAACTATAAATTAAAAATTAAAAAATCCCCCGACACAAAACAATAAAAATAGTATGAACGGCCATTTTGGATTTGAAATTTATCATAGAGTATAGTATTCTACTAGTCAAGCCCTTTCATTTGATACCCATATTGAGGGAGTTGTGAAAAAATATGTAATCCGCCATTTTGTGGCGGGGGCCATATTGGACCGATTTTTATCAAACATAGCTAAGAACACTCCCTACTAATTCACCTTTCAAACAAAAAAAAAAACAAAATCAAAATCGGTTCATCCGTTCGGGAGCGACACAGTCACGTCAAACTTATAACACCCATCATTTTTGCGTCGGGGGTTAATAAAACAATATCGACTAATCAAGTTCTAGCATCAATCAGTCGTTTACTTGTACTTGAGTATTGTTTCAATATAATGTTTTGCTGTTTCATCACCACAAAGTATTTATGAAAACGACAGCTCGTAACAAAGTCATAATGAGGGCCACAGTGTACAAGGGGCACGTGGCCTGAATTTAAAAGAGATTTAACATAAATTTACATGTCTGTACATTCTAAATGGCACGACTTGGTTTTAAATACGGTACATTGTTTTTTAGGATTATAAAAAATACTTACTAGCTGTACCAGCCAATGCGAATTTTGAATCTTATGCCTGACACAATCGAGTGCACCTAATTTAAAAGTGAAATAAAAAAAATCGAGCTTCTTGCTCGAACGGGGTAGTAATTTTTTAAGTTATAGGTACATCTTTTAGCACGTTAGGGAAAAATGATGAGAGTAAATTTTACGATGCGCGCGCACACCGTCACAAAAAACCGACACCCTGAAGTTAGCCAGTCAACGTTTTTGTTTTACAAAAGAAGTTACCAACTTCACGATAAGGATAAAAATGGTTTTTACATATTACTTTGAGTACGTTTATAGAATTTGAGGTAAGTTGACGGTATGTATTATTTATTATGATATTTAAATAAACTTTATTTAACTAGATGAAAGTAATATAATAATATTTTATTTTCTCACATAGAATGTTTACAGTAATTTATATACTCAGTCTAGTTATCGGTACTATAGTAAATTCGGTAATTTCAAGTAAGTTGATGTGAGAGACTGGTTTCTGAACTAGGAAGAGCTGTATGACAGATCACCAGCCACTTCACTCTCCACAAGGAATTTTGATAATTGTGTGTGTGCGTGTATATGTGTGTGCGTGTATATGTGTGTGCGTGCGTGTGAGTGATAGAAAGTATAACTTCTTACGTGCGTACATAAGTACACACGTTTTTTTTTTTATTATTCATTCATCATCATCATCTACCCTTCTCCCAATTTTCATAAGGGTCGGCGCAATATGTTACATTGCAAAGAGTTTTGAGTGGTTTCGTTTATGGCCAGCCGCCTGCCTGACGCCAACCTTCCTTTGGAATGTAGTCGTTTTAAGACGGGAAAGAAGGAATAAGGTAAATTTCCATAAGAAAAAATGGTTAGGGACAGGAACCTAGGGTAAGGGATACCGCTAGTCTCGGATGGGGAATGGGACTAAGACTGCAGTAGCTCGTAGAGGCCTGTGTCGCGTACCCGAATGTCCTGTATTTCCTGTGACTGAAGAGGCCACTAAGGCAGGACCACCAGCTGGCTTTTGTGGGCTTTGGCACTAATTCATGGCCAATACTTCTTTATCTTTAGCAAAGAATATAGTTGTTTAATTTATACATTAAGTCGAATATGAAAATTTTATCAATGCTACCAACGTGATGGTGGAAATTTCATTGATTTCCTCTGTGACGAACAATACCCCTTATTTTCTGCCTTGCTTTCATCTGATTTCCAATACAAAATCTGCTCGATTGTCAACAGATAAGAGCCGATAGTGTCTGCATTACGTACATTGACTCATTCAAACTACAGTGAGACAAAACAAGAAAAACAAGACAAACATGTCCGGATGTGATAGATTGTGTGGCCACCCTACTTTGTTTGATGAAGTGATTATCTTTTATATCGGTTAAATAGTTCGTGTGTTGCGTTACTGCTTAACATTGTTTATGTGTTACTTAATCATGGCGTAATATCTTGTCTTATTAATTGTTACGAAAATGTTATCAACGAACTTGTAAAAAAACAGCTTTGGCAAACCTAAATAATATTACAAAGAATATGTTCCATTGTCAGTTTTTAATTTCCGGGATATTTTTTTGCAAATGAATTCAGTGAAGAGCTAAAAAGAACTAAAGAATGATAATAAATACGGCTTGTAATAAGGATTTTGTGCTGTGAGATCGAAGAGCTTTGTGATAACGACATTATACCGGTCTGTGGTCGATATAATTCTGGCTCCTTTCTTCATACACCAAAATTAACCCGAATTAATGTCGTATTATATTACATGTAGTATTTAGTTTTTACATGCAAATACAACTTTTGGCAGAGATGCACTGCACTGTTTTCGGAATGCGGTCCATCCATTACTCTGTTCTCGCCTTTACGTAGTGGGCTTTGGCAGTAATTCAAGGTATGTAATGGATGGGCCATTACAGAAGGATTTAATAGGGCTGTAAATTGTATATATTTAGGCGCAAGAGTTAATCAATGACAAATTCTTAACTTATTAAGGGTTAATGGCAACATTTTCAGTTCTTGACTCTGAAGTCTTAAGTGTGATATTTCGATTTAAAACTGATCCGCCTCACTAAAAGCAATAGCCAAACTGTATTATAACATTCTGCGACATACTACACAGCTACCAAACCAAGTACAGCAATCCCCAAACTTATTGGCCGGGCTGAAGTTAGCCGCGAGCCGGTGCGCAGAATTAACAGAACTAACTAAGCAAGCTGATGGGAAACGCAAACGCATGTATGTAATTTGCCCAGAATTCTGCAAGTATCGGAGCAGCATTTATGTTTACCTTTTGGAAATACTAATTCAATTCGTCTTAGCCCGGGTACATATTGAAGTAGCATTTCCATATACGCCCCTGGGCGACTCTTTGCGCCATTACGTTAATGTTTGAAAGAATTTTCCTCTTTGAAGCTTTCCATTGTTCCGGTCCTGTTTCCGATCAGGATTACGTGCTAAACAGATGCATCTGAATCCATAGTTTTAAAAGATACCTCTGGTGTTAATTTATCTTAACATCTTTAGGCTGTAATAGTCTGTTGGCTACTTCAGCAGCAATGACGAAACACAAACGTTTTAGACATTAGTTATCACTTACATAGATTAAATAATGAAAAAGTTGTAAATGTCACATGTGCCCTCCGGACCATCTGACCACCATGAACTTGCCACTGGTGGTGACTTGGGATTTCTATATCCCAACTGACTACCAGTGACCAAATAACACAGCACTACTCCCATATCACCACCAGTGGTGAAAATTGTCTCATTCATAAGTGTTTTTAATCAAAATATACCCAAAACTATTGGCATCAAGTAACCTTACCCTTATTTGACTTACAATAGTTACGATTTTGTTTTTCAAATAGCTTTGTATTCAGTACTCATGTGAATAAATTTACATAATTTGTGATATCCCTCGGTATTATTAGGCATAAATTCTGCTTTGTAGGTGCAATGTGTCGTGTCGTACAACCGTGCGACGAAAGTGTTAAAGCCGTAGAAAACTTTAAGCATAAAATCGTATTCCCTTTTTTTAACCGACTTCAAAAAAGGAGGAGGTTCTCAATTTAGAAACCAATTAGGAAAATTCTTTTTTTATTTCAAAGGGTATACTTCCCAGGTGGTCCAATTTTATCGAAATCGGTCGAGCGAAAAATTGTATACATTGATGATATATTCTTTTACTCCGAAACCTCGCTGTCTCAACTCAACTAAACGCACTGCTCCAGCAGTGCGTTTAGTTGACCTACCCATATTATATTTAAAGAAAATACATTTTCTTTCCACTAAAAATTTCAAATTAAAATTTAACCTACTTAAAAAACGGTTCTCTCCCGGTGTCTACCTTTCGTCAGAAATGAGATTTCTCAATCAGTGCATTTCTGCTAATGTTCGTTCATTGTGGGGTTTACTTAACAGGTTCTAAATCCGATAGAGCTATTCATACAAAAGTTTTGACTCTGCTGAGTACGAGTCCCTTCGTAAAGTTTTAAAAATAATTCATATTAAAAAAGTTTTTAGTTCTTGGTGTAAAATTGCAAAATATGTGGTCTCACAGAAAGAAACCCCCCCCCGGGTTCCATAAATGACCACCTATTACAAGGACGGGGTACAAAATTCGTACAAAAAATTATCATGAATTTTTCATCGGTTAAACTCCAGGTTTACCTCATGTTTTGTAAAAAGTTGGAGGTGGGAATTAACGTAGTGTTTCTTTACTCTTTGGTGGGAATCTTATGGCTTCTTTATGATAGCAACTCATAGAACGTGAAACTATTACTCATTGCGACTATATTTAACTCAGATTTCAGGCGCTTGTATACAAACATACACTCCTTATGGTTTACAAATATAGTTTCACAAACACCAGATTCAGTAACAATCGTGAACTGCCAAGTTGTTGATTAGATAACAAAGCTTTCGCATTACATACATAAGGACCTTCTAGGTTTCTCGCACCACGTACTTGTGATATAACTAAAATACGTGATTGAAACTTAAAAAAAAAAATTACAAGCAAAGGAAGCTTCGATGAAAGTTGTCTATCGTGACCTCGTTCAATGGAGACCTTTGAATCAATAGAGAGTAATAGCTCAAAGAAATTGAGGACAGGCCTAGAAAGGTATACTTTAGAAAAATGTTTTGCACGCGAAATATTCGCCTATTGTTGAGGAGTTCGTGTATAATTTGCACATAATGATGAGTTATGGCATGGTTGTTAATTTTTTTATATATTATACTTTATAAAGGATTGTAACGTCGTACACGTACATAACATTTATCAGCGGGGCTTAACAGGTTTAGTACATTTTTATAAACTCACGCCTACATTCGTGATTATGTTAAACTTTGCACTGGTGTATGTGTGATATATAAGAATTTACAAAAAAGAGGTCTAAAAATGTTTTATCCTCTTCTAGAACTCACATCACCAGCTGTTGGTTAAGTTGGGCCTGGATAGCTTACAATTACCGACGTACCTCGTAATATTCTTATAATATTATTTACTACTAGAAGCGCCCCGCGGTTTCACCCGCGTAAGTCCCGATCCCGTGGTAATATCGGGATAAAAAGTAGCCTATGCGTTAATCCAGGTCTTCAGCTATCTACATACCAAGTTTCATCGCAGTCGGTTCTGTGGTTTTTGCATGAAAGAGTAACAAAACATCCATCC
Organism: Euplagia quadripunctaria; assembly: GCA_963859945.1. NCBI lineage: Eukaryota > Metazoa > Arthropoda > Insecta > Lepidoptera > Erebidae > Euplagia > Euplagia quadripunctaria. Next base: position 12,374,352 of record OY982584.1, on the reverse strand, counting down.
ATCCATCCGTCCAAACTTTCACATTTATAATATTAGTCGGATGTAAATCTTACAACTTATTTTGCAGACCGTGCCGGAACCCATAGTACAAACTCAATTAATGTCTAAATAGCACCGTTTAATATGCCTCATATCATATTATTTACGACGTAAACGATATTTACATAGGATAATTTCATCTGCACTAACGTTAATTAAATCCTATTCGTTTTCACGACAATTGCCGGTCCATATATCAATTTATCTTGTTGAGACGACGGTATCCGAAAGTACTTGCTTCCATTTGGCTCAATATTGCTTTCAATGTCAATAAAAATTCAATTGTGATTCAATACATATACATTAACTAGCTTCTGCAACCAAAAGCTTCTTTCAATGGAATTATAGACTATAATAATATATAAAATTCTACCCAAAGGTGTGGCCAGATCCGAAAATTCTTATATTTGCGGATAAAAATAGTTGAGTCAGTTTAACGGTCCGAGAGAGTTTCCACACGCATTAAAAAAGGTTAGATAATGTGTGTCGCGTAACATCAAATGTGGGTAAATCCATAAAATAAAATATTTGACTTTTTGGTGCCGAGATTGCTGAAAAATATTTCTTTTTACCTGTCTTACCACTAAATAAAGCTAAACCCCTTTAAATTTGAAGAAAAATGCAAATAAAATCTACAAATTCTATCAAACAAAGTCAAATCCATTAGGACCTTTTTACCTAATGAAGGCAAATCCGTTTGAACCAATGAGCAAGCTCCATTTATGCAACATGGCCGTCAGTTGACAGTCAGACACGTCAAAAGTTTCTTATCGCATCTCCCGGGTTTTACGTGTTTAATTAAATTTACAGTAAATTTAATGGTACTTAAATGGTGAATCTTTATAAAAATTGTATCCCCAACTAAGGTACATAGTTAACTCCTCGCCTTGCTTTTTTAATAACGGCTAAATCTCACCCTGTTCTAACGAACAAGGGTAACTCCAAAGTAAATACGCATTTTTCTTGTTCTCTGGGATATGTATTTATATTTTGATTACAGAATTCCATTATTCTTTCTTATATTCTTTAATAAAAAGACAACTCCCGCATTAAGAATTACTATTGTGTCGCAGGGGACTTTACAAACATAGAAACAACGGACACAAAGAACATCCAGACTCAGGTGGGAATCGAACCCACGACCTATAAGCATAGCGGTCAGGGTCACTAACCACTAGACCAACAGGCCAGTCATTATTATAATTAACTATCTATTTCCTCAAATATAATTAAATTTTTCCTATAAAAGTCTAAATCTTGATAAGAATTGATTTTTTACCTATATAAAATGGATTTACCTACGTTTGAAGTTACGCGACACATGTTATTTGCATTCTAATCAGATAGTTTTACCGATTAAGAGCTTTAGCTAAGAAAATCGGGTAATGCTTTTCATATACACATGTTAATTACAATGGTTTTCTTTATTTTATTCATTCTCAATGAAAGAATTGTTTTTTTTTTGTTTTGGGATAGGGGGCAAACGAGCAGACGGGTCACCTGATCGTAAGCGACTACCGCCGCCTATGGGCACCTGCAACTCAAGAGTCACAAGTGCGTTGCCGGCCTTTAAGGTGGGAGTAGGGGAAGGGTGGAAAGAGGGAGAGTGCCGGTAGGGGGAGAAGAGGGGGAGAGGGAAGGGTTAGGGCCTCCGGTAACCTCACTCACTCGGCGAAAAGCAATGCACTGCCACACTGCCGGTTTTTTGTGAGGCCGTGGTAATACTCCGGTCGAGCCGGCCCATACGTTCCGAAGCATGGCTCTCCCACAGTTGAAATGCTGCTACTATGAATATGCTACTTCTCTCTCACGAAATATGATTCTAGCTTCTTCTCTTTGCTTCAATAACTGTCTGAATATCAATTCTCTAGTTTAGTCAGTAAATTTTCAACTCATGTTGGTTTCAAAATAATATTTTCGCTATATTTTATTTACAGAGTTCAGTGGAACGTAACACGACCTTAAAATAATGACCACGCAATATGAATTAATGTAACATAACTAAACAAAATAAAGTATATAAACACTTTCGTTACATAAACTTTTGTTGATACACAACATTTTTGGCAACATGTCGTGTTTGTGACGCGTCATTGCGTAATTGCAGTCACAATGTATATAACATTACTGAGGTCAGGACATACATACATGTGTCTAGTGTAGGCAAGGTTTAAGCTCTGTGTAGGCGGATATGTGGGTCTGGGTTGAATATACTGGTTTTACGAAAAAGGTTCGAGATTGACATAGACGAAGGAGATGGTGTAGCAAAAACGCCTTACCAAGTAGGTACAGTAGAAGTCACGGATCTCGAACACAAATGTTATTTATTTTAAGTTTTTTCGCTAAAGAAATATCGAAACGAACAAAGCATTTATTCATTTTGGGTCATAAGCATTATGACTATCAAAATTTTATTTACACTTATTATTAAATTCGTAGTTATTAGAGAGTAAATAAATATAAATATTTTCAATTCGAATATCGCCTATTATGTCAGTTAAGATGTTCATAGCCATATAGCAAACAAGCTGGCTTACTCCTGTCCACCAAATTCGAAAGATGAAAAAATGAAACTCCATTTTTTTTTCTTTATAGTAGTACATTAAACAGACATACATACACTCACATCTGTATTCCCCGAAAGGGTAGACAGAAGCGTATTTAACACCTACATTTTACCGACTATGATTTGGTCCCACTAACGTAATAGGAGGCAAGCCTATTGCCGTTAACCGGGCACTTTGGGAATTACAGATAGGAAAAAGAAGTAGGCAATGGAAGGAAACGGATATTGCGTATACGGATGGATTGGGGAACTTAAGCAATAGCATGAGCAGATCTTGATCACATACTTTAAATGACCCTCTTACTACCTATTATCCGTTTAACGCCTAATGCCCGGTTCCTATAATCAAGACGGTACGGACGGTAAAATTTTCAAGTTGAAAATTTTACCGTCCGTAAGCAAAACGAATCGTTTCTTGATTATAAGAACCGGGCATAAAATCATAATACATTAAAAGCAAGAATAAAACACTGCGATTAACGCAGAGATTTATTGTTGCTTCAGAAAGCGCTTCAGTAGAACTGTTATACTGATATTATAAACGTGAATGTTTGTGAGGATGTATGGATGTTTGTTACTCTTACGCAACAACTATTGAGTCGATTGCGATGAAACTTGGTATGTAGATAGCTGGAGACCTGGATTAATACATAGTCTACTTTTTATCTCGATATTCCCACGGCACCAGGACTTAGGCGGGTGAAACAGTTACTAATATACTCAATTATTAATAGATTACCTGACCTTCAAATATAGTCAACACTATCAATAAATTGATAACATTTACACATAACATTGATAGACAGTTTCTCTTGTAATCTAGGAAGCGGTAGGCATTAGATATCTGATTTTATCTCAGATAAGACAGACCGATTTTCGTTTGGTACTCTAATTATGTTGATATTTACCTATATTTTTTAATATCGAGTATTTATTGTTGTTATTTATACACATATGTATAAGACCGAAGTTTCTAGACGAGTCTTATACAGGCTGTATTTGAAAAAGGAACACTAAGTCACTGAAAGGGTATGACTCTAGCATGCAGTTACAATAAGAATTTTTGAAAAAAGACTGCGTTTACAAGATATCCGTTTGAATTTTCCCGGTATTCGTTTCAACCGGACGCCCCCAAAACACTTTACGCGTTTTTTTTTTGTAAATGTTACAGCTGAAATACTTGTGTTGCAAATGTCTATAGGCTCCGGTGTGCTAATAAAATAAACCTGACTGTATGTTTGTTTTATACAAGTATGTAGCTAGACACTGAACCGCTTCACGGTAAACGGTTCCCAACTCTGCCCGTTTATGCCTCATTCCTGGGGCTTTGGTGATCCTACCCATCACAAAGCTAATTAATTGCCGCGGCTTTTCAGATTTGTCGAACTTTGCACCAATACCATCCTTTCAAAAACCACCAGATATATGGATAAAAACGTAAATTATTTTGAAATTTGAAATAACCCTTCTGAGGGGGAGAAGGGTTATTTCTTTTCGCTTTCCTTCTCGTATACGACTACATAGAAATGTTATTGTATGTTCATTACAGAGTTTTTCCGTAATCAAAATAACCTCGATTCCTCTTCAGAATTAAGAAATATAAAAATTAAACAGCCTTTTCTTACCTCCCTTGACACATTTAATAATCTGGTCTACACTCTATCTCAATGCTCAAACTGACAAAATCGAACCTGTTTTAAGTGAACTGTCAATGGATTTCGAGCAACTATTAAGCTATTAATCCCCCAGTGACACGGAAAAATAAAAAAAATTGCGTTGCGAAACGCTCAACTTACTAGTCATTGGTTTTCGTTTTACCTGTAAAGGTCCTGGTGCACTGATAATGCCGTGATCTTTTAAACCATTGAACAATTGTCAACGCACGTCTAGTTTCGACGTAAATGTTTTTTTTATTTATTGCACGATACGCGTCGATGGATATTGACTTATAGGTAGGGTTGCCACCTTTTTTTGGAAAAAATATAGATTTTTTTTTTAAATTGCAAATATCGTATTTTAAGAAAACCAAAAAAAAAAAAAAGTACCTACCTACAAATTTTGCCATACCTCTAGAACAGATTTTTGCTCTGGATGGTAGGTACCCTATTTCTTGTTCTGTACCATTGAAAACGTAACCATAATTTAATGATGATTATTTGAGTAGTTAAGGCGTCAAAGCGTTACATACAGTTTCAGTGTGTTCCAGTTACAGTTAAAATGGCGACAGTTAAGTTAGCAATAAAATATAATATTTTTCGTACTATATTATTCTATAATATATAGTACAATTGATCAAAATATAGTACGGATGGCAACCCTAGTTATAGGGCCTCCTTCTTATTGTATGATAGTAAAGTGACTTTGTCAGAGTTGCGAACAAAGAAAAAAAAAGAGATTTGATTCCTGATTTGGTTTAACGTGAGTATTGATCTGTTCTGATCTATTAATAAGAGACAACTTACTATGAAGTTTCTTAAAGAGGGCAGCTTCCTCATTGGCCAATTATCTCCGTGTCGCAGGGAAATTGACAAACATTCAATCTTTAGATACAATGCAGTCTGTGTGTCCCACATAGGTTTACTAAAATTCACAATAGCAAGGCATTTGAGTGGCAAGTCAAGTCAGTTTATTAGGTAAGTTCTATCGACATTTGTATAAAACAGCAACATGTGACGTCATACTTTGCTGTTGTCAAATTATATACTTTCAATATTTGGTTTGTTAATGAAGATCAGTCACGTTTTTTTGAAGTATGCAGATTTATAGCTTTAAAAAAAACAATAAATACTGTGCTTAATTTGTTTTAATCGGATCAAAAATGACCAAGATACACAGATTTTAGTGTACCAACTTAAAAAACGCTCGCAAAAAAAACCATGAACGCTGTGACGTCATTCATCGCGTATCTGCAAAAGTTGCGGGTCGCGTTCGCGTCGCCAGCTTGGTAAGCTTTTAGTCCAGCGCAGTTAAGTGCAACGACCTGACGATTGCTGATTTTTCAGATTATTTTTAAAGTGATAATGCCGTCGGATAAGTATTGCATTGTCCCAAAATGCAAAAATACAAGCATTAATGCACCTAATAAGCTGACAAACTGTGCCGAAAAATGCACAAATAATAAAAAAAATGGTATAAAGCAATACGGAGAGATGACAAATCTCCTCTGTCAAGCCGAAGTGGTTTATAGGTACTGTTGCGAAGATCATTTTGACGTAAGTACCTACAGTATCCTAGCTAGAGTATCTACCTAATATCAGTAGGTACAATATGGTCAACGGATCTAGTGCTAATCATTCGTAAAGTTAGCAGTTTCGATGCGCAGTAGACAATTTAGTATGAAAAAGCTGCACTGTGCATGTCAAACAGCTAAAATTCACGAATAGATCCACTGACCGGATAGAGTATAATATACCTACGTATTGTGCATCGTTTCTATCATTTCTTAATAACATTTGAATTTGCGCGGATAGTTTTGATGTTCGTTCATTCATGCCTAATACCTACCTACTCAAATAAATAATCGAACACAAGGATATTCGAGCCGAGGGCTGTACTCAGACCACCACCGCGATGTTACAGAGACGATTTTTCGAGAGAGATTTGTTCGTGGGAGAGCCATGCTTCGGCACGTATGGGCTGGCTCGACCGGAGTGATACCACGGCCTCACAGAAAACCGGCAGTGAAACAATGCTTACATTGCTTTTCGCCGCGTGATTGAGGTTACCGGAGGCCCTAACCCTTCCCTCTCCCCTATTCCCGTACTTCCCCTCTTCCTGCTCGTCCCATCTCTCCCCCTACTCCCACCTTAAAGGGCAGCAACGCACTTAAGACTCTTGAGTTACAGGTGCCCATGGGCGGCGGTAGTCATTTACCATTAGGTGACCCGTCTGCTCGTTTGCCCCCTATACCATAAAAAAAGAGGTGCCCTGAGCGGGCAGGTGATTTTGTCATGTGATAAACGCGATCTGTGTGAAAGCGCGCCTGCCGCCCGACGCCCGTTACTGACTGTTGAATATTGTTTTATCTGTATCCTCCCATTCGGATAAAATGGTCAAACAATAGTTTTCGTCATATTCAACTTCGTGTATAGCTAAAGATTTATCTTGTTCAAACTGAGGGCTCACTACGCAAAACAAGTATTTTCTTTTTCCTCCGAAAAACATGCAGTTGGGTTTGTGCTTTGCACTTGTTAGAGATAATGTTTGAAAGAATTAAATAATCCAGAAAAATCTTATCCTCAGAACACGCAGTTAAAGAGGGTAAGTAGGTAGTTAGATACCTATTTTAGGTACTTAGTAGGAGTAGGTAGGTATAGACTTACCTTTTCATTTTATCCCTACAAAACCGACCTACATAATAGGTAGCTACCTACTCGTACCTATTTAGATATCAATAGATACTCACTATCAATATAAATACTGTTATACTAATAATATAACATCAAACTATAGTAAAAACTAAATAATTAACATACCACGACATGAGCGATACGGTGAGTGGAGGGCGCGATTCGCGACGTGTGACGTCATCATACCAAGCGCAGCTCCGAGCAAGCGTTTCGAAATAGCCGAATAGAAAACTTTAATAACTTTGTCATTTCTTGTTGGATTTGAATCATTTAAAAAACGAAAAGATCAGAATGTTATAGCGCATACGCTCTTATATTTAGAAGTCTAATATTTTGTTATGTGAATGATCCTAATTGAAAAATAATAAATTTTGAAAATAGTAAGAAATCTTATTTTCCCATCTCCCATCCCTCATATCTTAAGTCCCACTTAATTTTATAAGAAATGTTCAATAATTTATTTACCATAGGAAACTACCCCATTTGTAAAACATACAAATAAATGTCTAACACTTGATGGAGCTACGAAGACCCGACGCAGTACAAATAGAAGTTGACAAGTTGACCAACTAATCTCCGCGCCGTCTGTGTAGTCAATATTAGGTATCTAATCGATTGATACACCATTCCGTTTTAATTTCAAAATAACAGCTATAAACGAATCTTTAATGTCCTTCGTCGTAGTTTCCTCTGCGGCCAGTCCTCCTCTCCTTTCTCCTTCGTCATCCTTATTCACACCATACCATAAAAAAAAAATCACGTTACTACCCTCGCGAAATTTTCTTAAAAAGGGGTACAAAGAATTCTCTTCACTTATTAATATAATAAAATGTACGTATTTACAAAAAATATTCCTAAGTATTTCCGTGTTATGGAATCATTAGGACAAGTTATGCTTAGTTGGGGTCTAGATAGCACTATGATATATTATTAATACTTATAATGTATTATATTACATAGCATTATCTAGGCCTAAGAAACAGCATGGCTTGTACTATGAGTTCTTGAACAAAGTTTAATAGATACATTTTTGCTTATTATACCTATTTGGTTTTTGTGTGGGGGCGTCACGTCACCAAACGGCAAGGTAGTATGTCGGACTCGAACCGACTAAATCCACACAGTGTTCCGTCATCGGGTCTTATCAACTGGCCGTGGCCTTAGGTGTACTCTAGAAAAAAAATACCTGTGGACCCCATTTAAACTAACAATATAATTAAGTATTATTAAATCCGTTTGACAGTAACAATATATCTTATATTGTTATGTTGTTGGATAATAGAATCCTCATCTCTAATATTTAAAAATCAATGTATGTTTGTTCGTATATACAAGTTACCAGGGGTACAGGGAAGGGTAGGGTAGGGTACCTTTCGTCTAAAGAACGTAATGTACCCTAGTGATGGAAAAATTACTTTGCGCTAGCGAAGCCGCGGGAAAAAGCTAGTATATTATAATAATATACATAATGTTGAATGTTTATTACAACATCAAATGCCTAATATTTCTGTAATTTACTGCATATTTTCTTATACTACGTTTATTTACGACAGACATCGCCGAAACGTAACAATAAAGTGACGTGTGCGTAAACAAATACGAGTTTTAGAATATTTTATTCGATGTTTGATATAACCGGGCTGAGCTGGGGTCGTAGAAGACGCTCGTAAATAATACGAATTATTTAGTGAGGTTTACTGCCGAGCGCCGAATTGATTGAGTTAGTGTGTGAGGAGGTTAATGTTTTTTTTTGTGTCTATTTATTATTTATTAGTGCGATAGCCTAATTTAATGATTCATGTTTTAGAACAGTCGAATTTCTTAAACGTTTTTTTTATCGCAACTTATTTTTCTTTAAACAGGTTTAGTAAATAATCGTTTGAAAAAATATTATGTTAATGGACAGTATAATTGATTTATAAAGGCTGCTGGTAGCAGTGAACTTGGATAGGCTGATGAATGTTACGCGTTACTAGTATTACTGTTAGCACCTCCAGCTTAGGTAAATGCTTGTGTTAATAGTGTGTTCACGTTAGAAGATTGACAGATGATAGGAGAGGTCCTATCATCGGTCAACCGTCTAATACTGGTCCCCCGACCGCTGATGACAACAGTCGTTGTTTGTTTTAGTCGGTTCGATTCCGGCACACCGCCTCACCGAAAACGCTGAACCAACCGTGGGGATTTCTACACGCACAAAAAAAAGAGTGTGTTCACGTCTGTAGTGTACTGGGTCGGATTTGAACCCGCAGCATCTTGATCATAAATCCGACATGTTGGCATTTACTTTACTTTTACGGTATAGTCCATCCAGAGTAGGACTGCTAAGAATCATTTAGAAAAAGAAGATCGTCAGTTTATAATAATTTCACTTTTTTCAACTAGGCAATGTTGTTTAAGGTTTATAATGACACGTTTAAATAATGACAGTATCGGTGTTGACCTGTGCAAGTAAAAATAGTCGGAAAAACAGAAATAGCGTACCTTTGGTCGACTCTGAATATCCGTAGAGCTGAAGTGTAATAAGTAATAATGGATATCCGTAGACTCCCAAAAGGCTCCGAGTAATAGTGTAATAGTCCGTATCCGTGCGTCTCTAGGGGTTCATGTAGAAATAACCTAATATTCCGACTCTGACTGAACATTGTTTCCCTCGAGTGTTGTACTCATAAAAGGCTTCCTTTCATTTGATCATAAAGTTAAAAAATCTGTCAGGAACTGTTTTCTTGTAACTTTTTCTTACCACTGATCCTCACTTCCAAATGATCTGAAAAATAATATTAATATTAAATCTCTATTGTATACCACATATATTACAATAAGTAACTACTTAGCTAAAGCTAAGCTACTTAGCTAGAGTCGTACACCTGTTAACTGCCCTATAAACAAATCCATTGCATCTGTCTATCTAAAGGTTGTCTGTAAGAAATCGCAGCTAGCGATAAGACGATTTTTTTCGATTTTTTGTCTTTGTAAATGTTTTAAACTGTTCCTCATGGTGTACAATAAAGAGTATTGTATTGTATTGTATTGTAACCAATGCTTTAAGTAATTTGTTCTTGTGAAATCGTCACTATGAGATGAAAGTTTCAATAGACAAAACTTAAACGTTTAATTTACAGAGTGCCCCACACAGGGCTTTAAAAAATATGTTTAATACATATTCAAAAGGAATTTCAGGACAGTTTCTCAGTCAGTCAGTCAGTTCAGTCTCGCAAGAATATTATCAACACAATATTTTTTTAGCTTAATAAGTAGAACTATTTATGTCGAAAATATAAAGTGACCGTGACTTAGTTCACAACGAATTTATAAAGTACAAATCCGAGAACAAAGTTGGCCTATTTTCTTTTCTATTTACCATCAAGGTCAAAGTTTTATAATACATAACAAAAAAAGCTTAAAAAAAATTTGGTTGTCTGTAAAGTCGGTTTACGGGCGATAATTTTACGTGATAACGTCATAAGAAAACAGTGGAAGAGAGATAGATGCGTCACAAGCCGAATGCTTAGGCCGATCGTACCTCTCTATCGCTTGTTCTGTGCTCTCGCTTGCACGCTCGGCTCAGGCGGAACGTGACAATGAGTCATGCTTTTTCGTGTGTGCAGCCGGCGTTCATCGATTTATAAGACGTTATCACGTCAAAAACAATCAATCCTTAGGCGTCCATTACATGGTAGGTTTTGCTATCTGTTTTAGCACTATCAAGACTGTGATTGACGGATAATCTATCAAACAGTGGTTGACAGTTGCGTGATATGGATTGCCCAAAATCTGGACAGTATGCTTTTACATCTTGCTACCATAAGTTTCTTTCTTTATTTTCTTTTTAAAAAGACAACTCCCGCATTAGGAATTACTCATGTGTCGCGGGGGACTTTACAAACATACAAACAACGGACACAAAGAACACCCAGACTCAGGTGGGAATCGAACCCACGACCTATAAGCATAGCGGTCAGGGTCACTAACCACTAGACCAACAGGCCAGTCATGACTTTTGAAATTGATTGACACTTGTATGAGCGTGTATTGGACGCCTTAGATGTTATTTCTCAAAAAATCAGAATATTAAAATATTAGTGAGAGTGCAGGATGTCGTTAAAGAGATTTATACAAACATACTGTTCAAATATCGTAACAAGTGCGCAATCTGACAGCCTTCTGAATAAAAAAAGTAAATCAGAAACTACTTTTACCTTGGAATACAGCATGATACAAAATGATTCTATCGAAATTTTACGAGCGTTTAAAAAAACTATCAAACTAAAGTATAACATTTTATATGTTTTCAGAAACTTTCATTAAAATTTGAATTGAATTTGAAAACTATAATTAAATAGGCAAGCATAACTTTATTATTTACTCACAGGTTTTAATATCGTAAGTGGTCCAAATACTAAATTCTTACTTGTCGTGCCAGTTATTTAAACACAGAAATGTATGACAACCTGGTGGAACCGCGTTCGTTGTTTTCATTCCATCTAGCGTTTATTAGAATATTTTTAAGTGATTATTTAGGCCTGCAATTGTGTAAATATGTTCAATCGACTACATATTCTACTTCAATTAAATTAGATATTTTGTTGTTGTCTGAAGTGTCTTAATATTTTTACTGGATCACCAAAAACTGACTTTGTGCTGTCGTGATTCTTAAGTCGTTCAATTTTACATTCTCTGGCTTGTCTCTTTGATTTTATTTAGGCGTCAAAATATAACAATAAAACGGACGAAACTTGCTGCTCATCAGTGTCAATTGATATTTAGTGATGCAAATCGTTGTTTGATTAAACTGTAGAAGTTTCATCATATACTACTGTTGGGTAACGGTTAATGTTGGGAAGTTGTATATATACTAATCGATGCGAAAACTTTCATTGCGCGATGTAGTGTTAATAGTAATACGTAGTTTAGCTCGTCTTTGCTAGATGATGTTGAAATAAGTTTTTGCTGTAGGTAGAAGTTGCCACACTACATTATTGTAGTTTACTCCTTAAGAATGGATTTTCATATAAGGCGCCCGGTATGAAAAAAATATGAAGAGTAAAATTTAGTGATCGGAGGGCAGCGTAACGCTTTAACGCTTTGTTGTGCTTTCTTGGAGTTTACTCCTTATCCTCGACGCATTTAAGTAGATATGTGTATATAACTTTATGCAGAAAATATATATGTATATATATATATATATATATATATATATATAGAATATATAGAATATATACTGTGAACCTACAGTAAATTGTAAACTCCAGTCGTGGGTCGGAGTTGACACACACCTTTTTTATTTTTCTATTTCTTCTTATTCTAATTTTTATCACACACTAATATATTAATTTTTTTTTTTCATATTCTGCTTAAAATATATTCCGGTTTCAACCCAATGCAATCTTGCTGTGGTTTATTGGTACAGAGAGTTTAATAAACTTAAACTATTTTAAATCATAAATAGACCACATGCTATATTTTTGGATTGGTTTTGGTTGAAGAGTACCTCTGACGTCACAGGCTATGTGGAGTGCTATTTTATAATTGCTACGAAAAAAAATAAGTGGGCATCAGAATTAAATTAAAAATTGCTACCTATTTGCAACTACTTGCTACATACAACTAAATAATTGCTACCTCATTATTTAATTTTTTTTTAAAGAATATCAATGTGACCAGCCACTCTGACGTCAGGTTGGCTGGTCAACAGTACGTTTGTGTTAACTAAGCTGAGTTGAGTTATTATTTTTGCTCAATATTTGCTACCTACCCACCTATCAATTTCAGCCTTATAGCCATAACATATTATTCTAGTTGACATTGTGATACATGAATACATAAATGTTTACCTATAAGTATACAGTTCGTTAGTACAGGTTCAGTAAAATATTTATTTATCTGTTAATTGTACTCTTTGAGGAAAATTTAATAGAAACGTAAATATGTTATTCAGACAAATTTAAAATTTGTTATTGTTTTGATATATTTATCCTCATGTATAATTTATATGTATATAATTATAATGTATACATATATAATTAATATATACCAGGACATGAATAAACATCTCTAACAAAATCAATAGGTACATTGCTTTCTCTTGCTGTCGTTACGTAACCAATATCCTTTAACTTTAGAAGTAGTTATTATTCATTTGGGTTGAGAACGGAATAAATTTGTCCAGCAAATTATTATTATCTTGGATTGAAAATGTTGGTCGAATACGGAGAAACCCACATTTTACACAAACTCGAACGCTTTTTTTCAGCTTCAGTATCACCCAAAAAAATTAAAAAATTATATGCATATAGGGTGCACTTAACTTTTTAATTTTTTAGGGTACCTCGAAACGAAAAAACGGAACCCTTATAGGATCACTTTGTTGTCCGTCCGTCCGTCCGTCTGTCTGTCTGTCAAGACCCTTTTGCTCAGGAACGCGTGGAGGTATCAAGCTGGAATTTATATCAAATACTCAGGTCTACTGTTCCTTGGAGCTGTGAAAAAGTCAAACTTCTAAGCCAACGCAATCCAAAGATACAGCCGTTTATGCCGCAAATTTTCGACACTCGCAAGATAATCAAAACCTACAGGGTACTTCCCGCGAACTCGAATCTTGAAATTTGGTGCGAAGCAACGTCTTATAGCACAGATAAAGGAAAAATTGCGAAAACCGTAACTTTTTAGTTACATCATATAATGAAAATATTTTACGGAACCCTCGGTGCGCGAGTCCGACTCGCACTTGGCCGGTTTTTTATTAGTTGCTGACAATGTAGCCGTGTTAATGACAGATTCTGCAAGATACGACGTTGTTAAACTACTTAAACGACTCTCTACCTTAAGTTTATTGCCACGTTCAGATTCAGAGCTTTTAAGCCCGCGCATTCACAGGTGGACCAAATAAGGGATCAGGGATAATTCTTGCATCTGTAAGATGCAAAATTCTGATAAAATGGTCTATTACGGTAGAATATTTGTATGTGGAGAATTGCCAATATAATTTAAGCACCTCCTAAAACGAGTTATTACCTAAGTGTGCCTATACATACTTGTAACAGTTTACAATCGTGATGTCGTCATTGATATCTCTATAATATTGGCTAGCTAAAACTGTGACAAAATAAAATTATTAGTGTATTAAAAGAATCGATGACATTTATAGGTGCGCGCAACAGAGTTCTGCTAGAATTGGCGTAACCCATTGCGGGACCTCTTCACACCCTACTAGTCGAATATCCCAGAGCGATCAGACGGACCCACCCATACACACACCCACGGACGGACGGACAGACCCAGAGGATTCCCGGCACTGCTACCTGGTTTTATAGAAATAAAATCTAGCCTATGACTATTACATTTAGACCGAAGATTTATATTAAAGATACCTCATTGATTAAAATCTATTCAACTTTAGGGATATCCCTAAAGTTGAATATATTTTCGATTTTAGATCGGATGAATAAAGAATCCCACCTATACACATACCTACATGCGAAATTTATTAAGGTAATTGTATTTTTTGTAAGATTTTACTCCCAGCCGTGTTTTGATTCCCTTAATTACATACCTTTGCACCCAAACACTCGTGAAAACATTACTGTAGTAGGCACACAGTACTGCTAACTAAGTACTTAATATGTACGTAAGCAATGCGAGGCAAGTCAGGTCAGTTGCCCCGACTCCAGTGTTGCGAGCCCGTGCTTCAATTCTCTCGTTCCTTAACGGTGTAACCAAATTTGTAACCTTCTGATAAATACAACAAGTTAATTTTCCAACGCCTTTTATTGAACAGTCCTCGAACACGCAGACACCCTAAACGATATACTTACCTATACCTAGTGCCAACAATTATCCCTTAAACTACAATCAGTTCTTCATGTCATTCAAATATTTTCAAGGTCAACCGATGAACCGAGCATACATCTGTGTGGTCCTTCGAACTCGATAAGACTATTAATTAAAACTGATCAGCCATCATTACAGTTAGTTAATGGTAATTAATATTGTTTGATAAACGAATGTTTGAATTGCAATATAAAGCAAGTTTGATACCGGAAAAACATTCTCTTCTTTCTTTGTATCGCTGTTTTCTTTAAGTAGAAGGAAGTTGCGGGTTTATCGGCTTAACAATGAAGTGGAGTGTTTGTTCGATCTATTAAGAGGATTAGGATCAAGTGTCTCAACCTTATCATTGTCAAGAGCCGACCCTTGCATACTTAAGGTATTGAGGGTTACAACATGGTTATCCGGTTTTTTTATAGGAGTATACTAAGGTATACTTCACCCGTTACTAACTTTTAAACTTTCGCGTTCTATTATATACTTATGTATTTATTGAGTCAGCCTATGACCACGGCAACTGCAACCTGGTCGAAACGTCAGGTAATTCAGAGGTATGTAATACATATTTCGTGATCGCGTTAATTCCTATATAAATACATAATTAAGTACTTCACCCGTTGCCAACTTTCTTTAAGAAGTTCATCACCAGGAATAGAAAGCTATTTTTAAATGACTGCCCAATAAAGGAGTGGAATGTTTTTAGGGTTCATGTATGTTTGTGAGTTTCTTTTATTCCATCATTACTTCTAAATCCCTGAACAGATTTGGATGTAAGGGATGTCGTTAGTATCCTTACATCATCCCAAGTGACACTGGCTATAAATTTTATGAAAAAAAAATCAATATGCTGTATGCGGCTGTATGAAGCGTAATTCGTATTTTGCCACGGCAGTTTTTATAAAAAAAATCGTTTGAAACTCAGTTTTATGAAACATAGCACCATATAAACATCCAATATTTTATTTCTGAAATAGGATACAACTGTATAACAGCGGTTATACAGTTGTATCCTACGTATTAAAGTAAGAAAAAAATATTAGAAGCTTGCCAAGTTTTTCACATGGCTTGTATTTTATTTACTATGACCTACGCGTGAGCAAAATATAAATGTACGATTAGATTTTGTTTTATTAGAGATTATGAAATATTTGCATAAAATGTAATAGTCATGTAGCTAGGTATAGTCCTATAAAATGTGCATGTGACAGTACGTCATTAAAAAATATACGTATATGTGCAACGTTTGCAGAATGTATACAAAAGTCCAATAAAGTTATTTCCTTTACAGACTTTATTAATTTTCCTTATTAATAACTAGCTGTGCCCGCGACTTCGTTCGCGTGGAATAGTGTATTTATATCGAATCAACAGCCTAAAAAATAAGTTTCAAGCTTCTAGCTCTAAATAGACGATACTTCCATACAACTTTTCATCCCCACCTTTCAACCCCTTACACCCTTTTTTCGCAATAAAAAATAGCCTATGTCCTTTCTCAGGCTCTAGACTATCTGTGTACCAAATTTCATTTAAATCGGTTCAGTAGTTTTGGCGTGAAAGGGCGACAGACAGACAGAGTTACTTTCGCATTTATAATATTAGTAAGAATAATTTTGCACATGCTGTTTGTCACAGATTGCATTGCTGTTATTGGGTAAATATAATTTGATTCATTTCCTTAATACGTGTGGATATATATACCTATAAAGTACTTCCAGTGTCTGCTAGTGCATACATGGTGTTTGATTATACCTTTTATATTTAATATCATATCTTAACTGATTACGTAAGTTCTTACCTAGTACCTATAGTAGTTATTATAAATATAGTATCTGAAGATAAATAAATATAATCAAATGGTGTTTATCTCTTTTATATATCTTTTCAAAAATTAATTTAGCAATAAAACAAACTAGAAAACAGTAAGTCAGAAGAGGCGGTTTCCTGATTTACCTACTGCTATCTTGATTACCACGGCATTATTATTGTCATTACTTAAATGAACTTTTTTTTTACATTATAGCGGGCAAACGAGCAGACGGGTCACCTGATGATAAGTGACTACCGTCGCCCATGGACACCTGCAACTCAAGAGTCACAAGTGCGTTGCCGGCCCTTGAGATGGGAGTACGCTCTTGTACACAGGAGAGGATTAGATTTTTGTCTACATACTTAGACTGTCAGACATCAGTTTGTAAATTTACTAACCAATGTAGCAATCCTTCAAGTTGTCTGAAATAAATTAAAATATTTAGAATTTAATATTGCACCAAACTAAATCAACTTTATTTTAAGCTGGGTTAGTTTAGCTCCAAACTGAAAAACAAACGTCTTGCACAAATGTTCCATATGAATTATCAGCATAAGTGTATAAAAAATGTCTTTGAAATCTAATGAATTAAAATAATCGACGTCAGAGATCATATAAAAAGGAAGTATAAAAACAAATGTGACAGTAATTGAATTTTAATCACCGGATATTGTCATACAAAGTACTTCCAGTGTCTGCTAGTGGCGTGGCATACATGGTGTTAGATTATACCTTTTATATTTAACTAGCAGCCCGCCCCGGCTTCGCACGGGTACAAATTATATACCAAAACCTTCCTCATGAATCACTCTGTCTATTAGTGAAAACCGCATGAAAATCCGTTCAGTAGTTTTTCAGAATATGTAGTGACAATTGTTATTTTCTTCGCTAGAGAACTCCGATAAACGGGTGCAATCGCTGCTAATCATATAGGCACCGCCGTCACGTCGGCGTCGGCCCTCTGGCCGGTACCGCTGAACCGCTATGTCCCTGCATTTTAAATCTGTAATATCTTCGAAAATATTCATTGAAAATACATGCTGTAAAAGGCCATTTTGATCTATATTAAATGCACAATATATTTAAGGTACTTAATTGGATAAGGATTAATGCTGTATTGCTTAAAATCGCTTCGTAAATAAGCCATTATTTCTCGTAAAAAGTAAAGGATAAAAAATGGTTATTGTGGGTTATCCCTAAGAGATAGACATATACCATCGCGGACTTTTTTGTAGGCCTTTTTAAGGTGTACAAAACTGTGGTACATTATTTTGATCTATCTCGTAGAGTTCAGCCAGCGTTTGCAATGTAAACGCAAAAAAATATGTGTTTATTTACGACATCACATTAGAAACCTCTAAAGTTATCAGTGTTTCTCTACAATATTATACATGTATTATACATATAAACCTTCCTCTTGAATCACTCTATCTATTAAAAAAAACCGCATCAAATTCCGTTTCGTAGTTTTAAAAATCTAAGCATACATAGGGACATAGGGACAGCAGGAAGCGACTTTATTTTATACTATGTAGTGATATTATTTCTTAACTAATTACGTAAGTTCTTAGTTACCTATAGTAGTTATTACAAATATACTATATTTATTATATTCATCGGTGTAGATCTGAAGATCTACACCAGTGAATCATACCATAAAAATGTCCGATCTTCATTGTTATATTTTCTATTTCGCGAAATAACCGGTCAATGTTATCATATAGTTTTATGGTTCCCTGAGGGACTGCAGCACAGTATGGGGTTCTTCAAGAAAGTAGTGTATAGCGAACTGGTGATGTAATTCATTTGTATGACTGACGTCTAGTGTCATAAACTGTTAGTGTCAGTTAACGCTCAAATATTGATAATATTACTGTTATGTCCATAATTTAAGGCGCAACGCGCATGCGAGTTCCCTGGAATTGCAAGCCTCCGTAGGCTACGGTAACCGCATACCGTATGGCGAACCGTATGCTTGTTTGCCACCGACGTGGTATAATAAATAAATATGTATGACGATGACTTGGCCATTATTCATTGTGAGT
The DNA here is from genome assembly GCA_963859945.1 of Euplagia quadripunctaria. Lineage (NCBI taxonomy): Eukaryota > Metazoa > Arthropoda > Insecta > Lepidoptera > Erebidae > Euplagia > Euplagia quadripunctaria. The sequence continues at coordinate 12,355,719 of OY982584.1, read as the reverse complement.
ATTAAGAGAACTAAACGTGTAAGCTAGAAAACAGATATGTTAGTTTACGATGTATACTTGAATTGCAAAAGGTAAATAGTACTATCAAGTACTAGGTAGGGACCTTTTGCAATTCCATTTATTTAGTGGTTAACGATTTTGGTGAATTCACCAAATTCACCAAAATGTCTTGGTTACTGTTAACAATCACCGGCTTATGCCGTTTCTGAAACATTTATTAAACAAGTAGATTTGGCTTAGCTCGCGTTAATTTACATTTCGTCAATCAATTCAGGTATCCCTCTGAAATCCTATGATGGTACATCGGTTTCTTTACCCCTGAAAACGTATATGCAAAGTTTCATGATGATCAGTTGAGTAGAAAAGGCGTGAAAGCGTATCAAACAAACTTATGCTATCCATATCGGTGATTGTGGACCTACATCGGTTAATATTACCGCCTTAAATTATGGACATAACAGTAATATTATCAAATTTAAGCGTTAACTGACACTAACAATTTATGACACTAAAATGTCAGTCATACAAATGAATTACGTCATTACCAGTTAGCCGTTTCTGATTGTCATCTTGCGATCTGTCAGTTACGAACATGCCGCCATGCTAACATATGTATAGAGGTGGCATTATAGTGGGACATATAACACATCGCTATGTAGACCTAAACTAAGCATAGCCTGTGTACTATCTGTTCTTGAACACGGGTAAACATACTTAAATTCATATTTTTTTGTAAATATATACAAATATATAGAACGCGTATTAGAGACCTAAACGGTTTTGTATGGGATAGGGGGCAAATGAGCAGACGGATCAACTGATCGTAAGTGACTACCGCCGCTCATGGGCACCTGCAACTCAAGAGTCACAAGAGCGTTGCCAGTCTTTAAGGTGGGAGTAGTGGAAGGGGGGGAGGGGGAGAGGGAAGCGTTAGAGCCTCCGGTATTCTCACTCACTCGGCAAAATACAATGCAAGCATTGCTTCACTGCCGTCCCGAAGCATGGCTCTCCCACTTAAGAACGGTTTCGAGTTTAATAATAATTCATCACAACTTATTACAACTTACATCAAGTATAAATAATTATTATCTAAATATACTGTAAGTTATTATGATGTTGTTTTGTATAAATCAATTAATTTGTTATACTAAGCTTGTACATCAGTGTTTATCGATAATTTCAAGTAATTATTGTCAAGTCGATTAAATTGCAATATATCATTAGATAATAGTATTATGGAAGTTATCTAGGTCGGCTTCGATTAATCTTCACTAAATGGCTGAAGCGGTAACAAGAATTTTCTGTCTCCAATTCCATTTTCTGTGATATCTATCGTAAATTGGAATGGACTGCTACTTCCAACAGTAGCTGTTTATTACAACGCAGACGATCTCTGTTAGACAAGGTAGGTATAGCTATAAGGAATAAACAACACAACACAAACAAATAGTCATAATAATGTTGCGTAGTAGATACTAAAGCACATTAGAAGAGAAGAAGTTAAGGAGTATGAAGTTCAGCCGTGTTAGTGTTAACAACACTGATTTGAACACAATAATTGATTTCTCCAGGCGGATTGATGGTCGCTGGAGCCGTACTAGAGTGGAGATTTTGATTAGGCAAACGTAGTGTAAAGCGCCGTGCTCTGACCGACGACTTGATGAAGGTGGCTGGCAGCGGATGGATGCGGATTGCCCAAGATCGGGATAGTTGGCGTTCCTTAGGAGAGGCCTTCGTCTAGCAGTGGAAGGCGATAGGCTGATGATGATGATAATGATGAATTGATTTCTTAATTATATGAAACCGTAAGCAGTTTTTGAACCTTTTTATTTAAATACTTAAGGCGTCTGTTTCTTGGTTATTCCAGTTCCAATAAAAAGAACTAATGTAAACTCATGATTAAGTCTATTTGTATAATTAACACCCGGTTTCTGAAAGGCTGTTCAAAATATTGTTCAACTAACAAAGCTGCCAAGTTAAGTAGTGTCAATTCAGTTCGAGTTTCTGAAATGTTGATCAATGAAAATTTACTAATCTATGATCAATTTCCATGAACATTCGATTCAAATTCAATATCTTTATTTCATAAAATTGATCACCAATTATTCGAAATCGTCAATTTAAAAATAATTATTATAATTTAAAATTATAGATCAACACACACAGAGTCACCGCAATAATAGTTTGCTTTGTCAAATGTAAAATTATAAAAAAAACGATAACATAATATCTTATCTGCCTGCTTCGATCTATAACCGCCCGTTTCCAAATGGTTGAGCCTTGTGAGAAGAAATCGGGCAAACAAACTCACGGCCACTCTTGTATTTGATTTTGTGATTGCCATTTGACATAAGATGTTGCAGTAAATTTTGACAGCTCTGTTAAGTGATCCGATGATCAAATGAAAGTGCCCAATCATGCTTTCAACAAGTCAATTAATACTGGACAAGAGATTTGACATACGATTAGTTAATTTTTGCGTTTAGTTAACTTGAGACACCACACACGGCCGTCCTATCCAAAACTAGCCAGAGCCTATATATGGTAACCAGACTGCTGAAATACATACTTGTATGTAGCATTGGACCTCCTTCGATGCAGAGCGAAAACTTCTTCAAGGCAAAGAGGTCCTAGCTGGTAGCACCAAGCTCGAGTCAAGTTATAATGTTCTATGCTTTGAATTTGTACAATGTAAAATTAGAAAAGAAGACTGGCGTCGCAGACGGTAGTGAGAGCGGTTTGTCCATCAAAAGGCGAGGCCTTGATGATGAAATATAAAGTGATAATATTTGTAAAGTGTTGTATTGATCAGTTATCAATATAAGCAGTCGTCCTTTACAGCCGTTTCAATTGTACTCCTCAAAATATCGACATCCCTATCCCTCTGCCTCACGCTACAAACCGGGAGGCTTTACAATATTACTAAATACATACATATTATAGATAAATTACAATCAGACACAGAGCAAATGATCATGCTCATCACACAATTATTTGTCCTGGGTGGGGATCGAACCACGACCTTTGGCTTGGCAGTCAGGATCACTAATCACTAGGCCAACAGTGCCTGAAATTGCGGGTCACGCCTATTAATTATCTTTTAAAATGGCTCCCCACGGTGCGTTTATTACGGATTTACGCGGAGCAGCCCCCACCGATTACACCGTGGGAAGAGTATCATCTGTGAAAGCGCAGACACGTCCGTAGCAGTACGTTGGATCCGCTGCGACTCCGTAACTTCAAAGACGAGCTCTCTCATTTCGTTCTCTTTCATTCTGCATTTTGAAATTACTAAAATGGCTTCGAATCTCAAGACAGATACAGACCGACACGCACCGTTGAAAGAGCCTTAGTGCGGGGCGTGACTGTCCGTCGAGCGTTCGTAAATAATCCGCAGAATTACGCACCATGGGAAGCCATCTTTACAAGACACACCCAATGAATTAATTAATGAAGTGAAACTAGTACTGCGTACCCCAATTATACTTTGTTAAACAACTTAGGTGGGAAACAAGCCCGATCGATGCTACCACTGATATTGAGTGTGTTTGTTGATACTGGGAACACCAGTGGGGTCTCTGGCGTTTTGTCATAACTCAATCTTCCCTCAATTTAGCTGCAGCGACCCTTTTCACCAGTATATTCTTCATTATTTGTCTGCTGGCGAATTTTTTTTATATTATAGTGAACACGCTGAAGGATATGTGCTTGAATTTTGAAAACAAGTACCGATTAGATGATCATACTTCAGTCAACATGGTCATGAACTGATGAGACACGACAATATACTCTATTATTAAATTAATGAAGGCAATTCTTAGGAAGAATCTCGGTATAAATTTCACCTCGTTCGCTCTACAAGGCTTAATCATAATCTCGGTTGAATTGCTTGAAAGTGATGTTTATATTTAACTAGCAGCGCCCCGCGGTTTCACCCGCGAAGTCTCAATCCCGTGGGAATATCGGGATAAAAAGTAGCCTATGCGTTAATGCAGGTCTCCAGCTATATACATACCAAGTTTCATCGCAATCGTTTCAGTGGTTTTTGCGTGAAAGAGTAACAAACATCCATCCATCCATCCAAACTTTCACATTTATAATATTAGTAGGATTAATAAAATTTGAAAACCTACAAGATGATCTGATCACGTTAAGTGACTAGACACGACAATATACTGCCATTAAGTAATGATGATTTAAAACAGCTTCCACAAGGCACAAATTCACTCAGGATTTACTAGATTTGCAATCGAATCGTGTCGTGTGGAGATAAATCGTCAAATTCAAGATCATTGGGTGGTCAGGACCGCTCCAAGTGGAGCGGTCCTGACGTCGTGACATCGTGTAAAATCAGTTTCTGTAGACGCCAATTGGCCAATTTCATCATTTTAGTCTGCTCTCAGGCGGCATACTCTGAGCGGATGTTTTCAGAGTTTTCTTTACAGTGGTGTGTTATTAACACGTTTTATTAGTTCGGTGGTTATATTTATAAGATGATTTATAAGTTCAATACAGGTAGCATTTCTTCAGAAAAAAAACTATTAGATATACGGGAACCTTTCTTACAAACGTCTGTCCAGCACAGAAAATAAAATCAAATGAATATTGGCGATTTCGTTGTGTACGTGTGGACGCGCAATCTAATTGGAAACCAATTCAATCGCATCTCTGATCAGTAGTAAAATTGTATCTTGTGGAAACTGTTTAAGTAAGGCTCTAGTCATGATCACCTTGTCCGCTGTCCAAGGTTTATCGTCATCTTACCTTAATGTATATTTAATTAATTTAATTAGGCTTTGAGATATCTCTGAAAGATACTTTTTGCCTTATTGCTTGTTTACACTTTGTTTAATGTAAGTAACGAGTAATATACTACATTGCTTGTTCTGTGCTTTTTTAAGACTCCTCGTGACGTATGTTCCATATTACTGGTAGGTATTCTTATTAACCGCTCTGGCTAAGTGCTCGTTTTAGGAATGGGTTCACGGTACGGTTGGGACTGTACTGGGTGGGATACCAACCCAGTACTCAGTACCATCGCAAATCTCAGCCACCGCTATGCTACCGAAACACAACCAGACATACAGAAAAAGTTACTGACAACTGGTAATGTGGAGGTGTAAATTAAAAACTGGTTAACTGGTAAAAACGTCAGTAATTAGTTTCCATATACATTTGTTACAGAAAAGTATGGTGAAATTTTAGGAGAGTTATGTGTAGCCAGAAAATTATTGATATGGTTTGAAAAATAAAAAAATATTCTGATTTTTTTTAAAAATACATCTATTTACAATCAATTTTTTTTCCTCGAATTTTTTTTCTGGTATTTACACATTTCTAAACAAGATATTTTTTATGTTAATTTCAATGTTTTTTTTATGCAGACATTTTTCAAAATTCAATCCGGACATGCCATCAACATCCCGGGTATAGTTTTTACACTTTTTTTTACCCATAGCTTTTTATATATTTTTTTATTTTGTATCTCTTAACGAATTTGAATGTAGTAATTTAATTCATTACTGTCGAATTCCACTTGGGCGATCCCTAAATCCACTAAATCCCACTAATATTATAAATGTGAAAGTTTGGGTGGATGGATGGATGGATGTTTGTTACTCTTTCACGCCAAAACCACTGAACCGATTGCGATGAAACTTGGTATGTAGATAGCTGGAGACCTGGATTAACGCATTGGCTACTTTTTATCCCGATATTCGAACGGGATCGGGACTTACGCGGGTGAAACCGCGGGGCGGTGCTAGTATGTAATAATACCTACAAACACAACGATACCTACACATTGCGGTTGGGCCGAGCCAGAGGTGCGCCTGACCTGTTCTATGTAAACACAACATTAAACTCGTGACATGTTTGTTATCTGCGTTATAAATTACGATACTCCGCTCGCATTGTAAATTAAATGCTGTTTATTGAATGTAGGTTAGCTGTAAATTGTAAACTGGTTGACAAAAGTACAGTTCGAGTTATTAGTGGGCCGGAATGGTCTAATTTAGGCAATTTATTTATTTATTTAATTAAGGTTCACCAACAGTTGTTACAGATATTATACAGATAGGAACATTCAAGTATTTGTGTCTTAAATCTAACTGCACAACCAATTATAGGCAAACACCGCGTGCAAAGTGTTATTTGTATCAACATCTGTTTTATAATTTAAAAACTTATTTAAATGTACTTAAATTCTAGATAATATATTAAGTACTATAATTATCACATTTTCATACTTTTGACGTATCTGACAACCGTCGATATTGAATCAGAGTGGACATCAACCAGGTCGCTGTATTCGTTTATAAGTTTGCACATACGGGGTATAGGTGAATTAACACCAAACACTGTATGGCGAAGAGGTGGAGCTAAGGGTGTTATAGGTTTGCGAGGTGGTCTACGGGGTACTCTGAAATTGAACTTATTTAATAATTGTGGGCAGTCAATGTTGTTATTGAGCAGTTTGTATGCGAATCTCAAATCCAAGAGCTCCCTTCGGGCTTCCAGGGTACTCATTTTGTAGTAGCCAAGTTTATCGAGGTAGGGGAGATCTTTAAATTGCCTTCCCTTTGAGTACCCTAGGTATCGGACAAACCTTTTTTGGACTCGTTCTATTCGCAGCGAGTGAGTTGCGTAATGAGGTCTCCACACTATACTGCAGTATTCTAGGATGGTTCTTATAAGGCTATTGTAAAGAACTAATTTAGTATGTGGGCTTTGAAATACCTTTCCATTGCGAATGATAAATCCAAGCATACGCTGGGAGCGACTGATTACGTTGTCTATATGTGGTATAAATGTTAGTTTTGCGTCCAAGATAACTCCTAGATCCCGTACTACATCTACCTCGCGTAAGGTCACTCCGTTTATTTGTTACGACGAATTTATCGTATTAACTGTTCTAGCGAATTTTGTGTGGTGACATTTCGAACTATTAACGAGATTTTATTGTGATAACACCATACAGATAATCGATCGATATCTTTCTGCATTAGGTTTACGTCTTGCTGAGACCTAATGGCTTTTGAGATTTTTAGGTCGTCTGCAAAAAGAAAGATACTAGTATCATGAAAGCATGATGTCACGTCGTTTATTTATATGTTGAATAATACTGGGCCCAGATGAGAATCTTGGGGGACGCCTGAGGCAATTGCATACCTGTCTGACTGGAACCCATTGACAACCACATAAAACTCCCGACCACATAGATAAGAAACAAACCATTTCAGAAGTTTACCGGCAACGCCGTACTCAGCTAGTGTTTTAACAAGTAGTTCTTGTGAAACCTTATCGAACGCCTTGCTGAAATCCGTATAAACAGCGTCAACCTGCATACCCTTATCCATGGCTTCGCATAAGACTTCAGCAAATCACACTAGATTGGTACTTGTGGATCTGTTCTTTACAATGCCGTGATGATGGTCGCTTAAGAATCTGACAATATTCAATCGTTCACGTAATTTAAGGAGCGCGCTGCGTAGTGGCGAGGTGACCGTGCTGTGCAGTCAAATGTAATAGGCGTTTGTCTTCCAACTCACCTGATGGAAAGTGACGATGAAGACAAAGATGGTACACGCCTATCCAAGAGAAACCCGTTCACTCTACACTTGAACGTTCCAGGATTATAATTGTCTGGAAAAATAGACGCAGGCAGCTCACACACACCACACTTTGTCGACCCGAACCAATAAGGAGCTGTCAAAGCGTTTGGATCTGTCTGTCAAGGATGTGGCGGATTGGATAAGATCTCCTCGTGTATTCAATTCTCCATCAAATGACGAGAGGGAGACGAGTAAGTTGTGATGATCGCAGGATTTTATGAAGGGAGGACAGTAGAGGAAGCTCGTGAGGTGTGTAACGATATAAACAAGAGGCGGGCTGTTGGCTCTGCCAACCTGGAAGAAAAAAGTTTGAGTTTGTGTATGTATGTACTAGTTGCGCCCCGCGGTTTCACCCGCGTAAGTTCCGATACCGTGGGAATATCGGGATAAAAAGTAGCCTATGTATTAATCCAGCTATCTACATACCAAGTTTCATTCCAATTGGTTCAGTAGTTTTTGCGTGAAAGAGTAACAAACATCCATACATCCTCACAAACTTTCATGTTTATAATATTAGTAGGATTATTTTACATTTACACATCAATAACTTCAAAATCAAATCACAATCATTTATTTCAATTAAACCATTTTTGAATTGTTAGGAATAGTAGTCAGTCAGACTAAGTCAGTCGTGAAGCTAGTTGCCTGTTCCAATACGTAGATTCTGTGGAGAATAACAGGCAAGAAACTCCAAGGACACTATTTTTCAACATGATTTTTACAAGTCACTGGTTACATTCCTTATATGCGCAAATTAAATGTGAGGACAATGTAACGTATTGTTCTAAACTATAAACAGTCGCGCAAACTACTACTATATGTAAGTAATAGCAGTTCGGAGAAGACCAACTCCAACCAACGATTCGATAGAAATACTACTGCTACCGAAAGTAGTATGATAAGATAATAGTACTTGTACTTATTATTACACAACTTATATAAACACAACTCTCACTCATTGAAGGCTAGATGAATATATTCTCTCAGATCTAAACATTTAAGTGCAAATTACCTCGAAAGTGGTAAAGTCTACAATACATATATTCAGAAAACATTCCTTATCTTTTGTTCGCCAGCTTGTCGAATCTCTGCACGTAAGAGTTTCTTTCGTTTAACCTCGACTTGTCCTACAAATATAAGGATGTCACCTGAGTCCTCAGTGATGGTGCAATTACAGTATTCCTAACTAATGTTAAAAAATCGAATGTGAGTTTGTTCGATTGTTATGCTTTCATGTCTTAAGTGCTCAACCGATCATCATGCAATCTGGATGCAAGATTGCATGATGATCGGTTGAGCAATTTTTTCGGTTATCGGTTATCAGGAGTCCAGCAAAGGTTATATTATTCCTTTCATTTAGAAAAAAGTTCTGTTCCTACTTTGGCAAGAAATTTAGCTTTCGTTGTCTAGTGACGATTTTATGTGAGTCATCCACAAGACATTCGGAAGTAAATGCTCATCTCTATTTTATACTTCTTAGGTTACCTACATCTTGATATATTTTTACTTAGGATTTATGAATTTGGAATATTTACAGCGGCCGTGAGTGTTGTAAAAAAAAACTGCGCTGTTTCTTTTTTTAATGTAGTATTAAGACCAGTCGTTATAACTATCGCTTTTATGGCAAAGCTATGGCCACTTAACTCACAATGAAAACATAACAATAGAAATAGCGCTATTTCGACCTTAAATTCTAATCATAATAAGCACTCATAAATCCATTAAGCTCTGATAATTTGTTTACAATATCGTCTAATACTTTAACGGCATATACTCATAAATAGTTTATCCTTTGTTTACATGTAGCATACTATATATTTTTATCTTAGAATGAATCACCACATAAATTATAATCTGTCTAGACAAGAAACCATTCTGACATTCGTAGGGATGTAGGGTACAGATTGGGGCGGCCAGACTTTATTTTTTTGTGCGTGTGGAACCTCCTCCGGCCGTCACCCCACCGGGATTTTCGGTGGGGCGGTGTGTCGGAGTCGAACCTATTGAAACCCCCGGTGTGCCACACTGCGCCTACAGTACAAGGGATCCGAGAACAGCTTTTATTAAGACATCCGGATCCATGCCTGGCAGACTTTGGCCCAACGGTTGATGTTGGGCAGTAGGGTAGATGACTGTCAAGTCAAATCAGTATATTTTTAGTAAACGTCAAAACGGTAGCGTCCGTACTTTTTTGTATGAAATACTGAGGCGTGACGTCACGCCTTAGTATTGTCAAATCATTTACTTTTAATGTTAACTTAACAATTATAAACTAAATGAAGAACGTTAAAATAAAACTGGACGACAATTTCCACAGTATTTTAAGTTATTTTATTGCTATACTTGGCGAAATAATTTATATTCAGCATTGGCACTTATTAATTACTAGCAGCGCCCCGGGGTTTCACCCGCGTAAGTCCCGATCCCGTGGGAATATCGGGATAAAAAGTAGCCTATGCGTTAATCCAGGTCTTCAGATATCTACATACCAAGTTTCATCGCAATCGGTTTAGTGGTTTTTGCGTGAAAGAGTAACAAACATCCATCCATCCATACATCCATACATCCATCCATCCATACATACATACATCCATTCATCCATCCATCCAAACTTTCACATTTATAATATTAGTGGGAAGTGGAATAAGATAGCTTCTGTAATGATGCAGCAGTATGTGAGTGGATGTCGCCAAACACCAATTGAAGGACAAAATTTTTTATTTCATTTATCTTATAGTTTAAATTTTAATACCTCTTTGTTGAAAATGCAAACAAATAACATTGGATGATAAGATAACAGAGATAGTATAGAACTTGTTTTTAGCTTTTTATTTAGTATTCTTAACGTGTTTATGAACTACTATAGTTTAATAGAAACACAAACTGTCTAATCGTGGGCGAGCTTGGAGAACCATGCTTTGGCACGCATGGGCCGGCTCGACCGGAGTGATACCACGACCTCTCAGACGACCGGCAGTAAAGCAATGCTTGTGTTGTATTTTGCCGAGCGAGTGAGGTTATCATAGGCCCTAACCCTTCCCTCTCCCCATTACCTCCCTCCTCTCCGCCTTCCCCTCTTCCCTCCTTTCCCCTACTCCCACCTTAACGGCCGGCAACGAACTTGTGACTCTCGAGTTGCAGGTGCCCATGGGCGGCGGTAGTCACTTACCATCAGGTGACCCGTCTGCTCGTTTGCCCCCTATACCTTAAAAAAAAAACGACCAAGAATCAATGTGAACTATATCGGATATAATTTTTATGATTCTAACACAAATGCAATGTATTTTGAGAATGACTTTAGGCCAGTGCTAGTATTACAAAATACGTCTTAACACCCACGAAATGTCATCTTGCGAAGTTATTCCGGGATCATATGGTATTTAAAGATTATTTTAGCTGCCAAATTGTGTATAAATATACCTTTCTATTAGAAACTAGTCGTGTAATATGATTTTCCAACCTATAGTTTACCCCTTTAGGAGGATTTTGAACCTCCTCCTAGAGAGAAACCTCCTCCTAACTTATATAAAGATCTGGCTGTTACCCGCGACTTCGTTCGCGTGGAAATTCAAATTTATCCCGCGAGAACCGGTTTTCTGCTCAATTTCCTAAGGTTTCATTGTTGGTCTAGTGGTTAGTGACCCTGACTGCTGAGCCAGAGGTCGTGGGTTCGATACCCAGGACAATTAATTGTGTGATGAGCATGATCATTTGTTTTGTGTCTGGGTGTAATTTATCCATAATATGTATGTATTTAGAAATATATAAGTATGTTTATCAGCATGGTTATCATAGTACAGGCTCTGCCTAGTTTGAGATTGTGAGATGTGTGAAGTTATTATTATTATTATTACAAAACATATATAAAAAGGAATAAAATCGGTTGGGTCGTTCACAAGTTATGGCGTGATCAAGGGAAATAGACAGACGTCTATGCCATGTCACATTAAAAAAAATTAGACATTACTTTTTATATATAAAAAAAATAACAATGATAACCTTTATTTTTAAAATATTCATCAATAACTAAAAGTCTTTTAGAATAATTATCCCAAACAAAATTGTAAACAGACAGACAGACGGCTTTTTATAGCATACATAAACATTACATTCAGATGTGCGTAAAATATATTTATTATAAAAATATGTACGTCTAAGAAGAGGTACTCTTGGAAATTTAGTGTAAATGACTTTGCCAAGAATGTACGAGTATATTTCCTAATTTTATATCATCTTCTGTGTTTATATAATGTTGTGGAAAATATATTGCCTAGCAACCAATAAATCTTCGAGTTTTACTTAGTATGTATTTATGTATGTATATGTACTTATTTATATCACTACATATTATAAAACAAATTCCCCCACCGCGTCTGTCTGTTCGCGATAAACTGAAAAACTTCCGAACGGATTTTCATGCGGTTTTCACTAATAGACAGAGAGATTCATGAGGAAGGTTTAGGTGTATAATGTTTCTCTGCTACCCGTGCGAAGCCGGGGTGGTTGCTACTTGTATATGTATTTGTTTATGTATCTTTAAATATATAGTTCTTCTGTGCGTGTGTATGTTACTAAACTCTTTCTAAACGGATGGAAAGATTTTAATGACATTTTTTGCGTGTCTTCAGGTGGATTCGAGAATGGTTTCGATTTACAATAGGACCCGGCAGATGGCGCTGCGATAGGGTTACAAGAAAAATATTTTTTACGTTCCGGCAGGACAACGTTTACCATAGCGCTTTTGGCATACATAACAGTCAGTCGTTTAACAGTTGGTGCGATTGACAGAATGCGCGCTGCAAATATCGTTTAAAACAGATGCGTCGGTCGGAATTATGTTTTTGGTTTTTTTTTTTTATTAATTATACCAATTTGAATTCAATATTCATAGTTAAGACAAGACAACGTCTGTCGGGTCAGCTAGTATTATATATATATATGTATTTGTTTATGTATTATAGAAGTATTTACCTATGTAAGTACTGATATAAAATATTACACATTGATTTAAACGTACGTATTAATATTTATGCAATCTATTCACACACTGCATACCCCTATAAAGATGTTCTTTGACCTTTTGACATCAAAACCATCCACGTAAATCATTAAACTCCTGTCCATCCAAAGGTTGCCTGGAAGACGTTGCTTTTTTGCGATAAGGCCGCCGGTTGTGCATTTTACGTATTATATGTTTCTGTATATTTCTTTTCCTTTGCTTTTAGTGTACAACGAAGGATATATTATCTATATATTAATACGTGAAGCGAAAACTTTGGATCCCTTTTTACGAAAATTGGGCGGACGGAGGAGTATGAAATTTCGCACACTTATAGTTTATACAGAGAAGAAGTCACGAATGCTAAAATTTTTGAACAATATTTGCTGCAAAGTTAAAAAAAATGCAAAAACGGGTACATACAGCTATGAGTGTCCAGTATATATTTTGACCTGTCATGGTACAAAAGTCTATACAATGACAGGTCAAGTAATATTGGCCAATGAAATAAACCATGGTCGAAATTCGACCACCACGCGATCTCTAGTTAGTATTATTCTATCACTTGATTTGTCTATTACTTCAACTGTATGGTCAATAGCTGTAATAGTGTTTTAGTTAAACTACCCATTATAATTTATACTAATATTATAAAGCTGAAGAGTTTGTTTGTATGGTTGAACGCGCTAATCTCAGGAACTACTGGTTCGCATTGAAAAATTATTTTAGTGTTAGATAGCCCTTTTGTCCAGAAAGGCTATGGCTACATAACATCACGATACAACCAATAGGAGCGGAGCATCAATGAAAAATGTTGCAAAAACGGAGAAAATTTACAAACGTAGACGAAGTTGCGCAGGTCAGCTAGTTAGAAATAAAACTTCACCCCTAAACAACACTGAGTAGGGCAGCAAAGATTAAACGGGTCAAAGTTTCAATGAGTTTCTCCATTACTAAAAGACATAAATAAACACAAAATGTAGCTTATGTGGAGTATACAGTAGCTATACGGTTAGGGCTGACATCCGTCCGGGTTTCCCCGGATTTGTCCTAGTTTAGAGAGCGTCCGGGGAGCGTCCGCCCGGGGTTTTCAAAAAGTGTCCGGGTAAAACCCTCTGGACATTCTGTGCCAAGGGACAATTATAATTGTTAATCGTTAATGAGCTGAAAATTTAAATGGAATCAGTGTTCTTTTTTAAGGTGTCCGGGAAAGAATCTCGATTTCAACCATGTGTCCGAATTTTTTTAAGGTTTTGTCTGGCGTCGGCAATTTAAGTGATGGCAGGCCTATATACGGTACCTTTCGTACGCGAGCCCGACTCGTACTTGCCCGGGTTTATACTGTTTTTTATTTTATTGTTGTCTTGTTTTATATTTATCTATCAGTAAAGTTCAAAAATACGTTTTATCTGTTATATCAGAAAATGTAGGTTTATGATATACCGACGCGTAATAATTTGGCGGCTATTATTTGGAACCTATAACCTAAATCATTTAAAAATACGTATCCTACTAATATTATAAACGTGAAAGTTTGTGAGGATGTATGGATGTTTGTTACTGTTTCACGCAAAAACCACTGAACCGATTGCGATGAAACTTAGTATGTAGATAGCTGGAGACCTGGATTAATGCATAGGCTACTTTTTATCCCGATATTCCCACGGGATCGGAACTTACGCGGGTGAAACCGCGGGGCGCAGCTAGTATTGTATATTGGTTAGTACGAGCTGGTTTTCTAGTGTATAGTCATTTCCTATCTTATGTCATTCTGTTTACGTGGTGTTTACGCAATCTCGCAATGAAATTATTCTGAGTAACAAATGCTAAGTTATTACTACGTAATGTTTAACATAATGTTATATGTTAGCTAGGTCATTGGCGAGGTGAGCAATCATATGAGTTAGTAATGTCTTTTTATTTAAAGATCATTATCAAGTGCGTTGTGTGATTTGTTAGTTATAGCAAGTAATTTCGTTCTAATTACATATATATACACACATTAGCAGCACTACGCGGTTTCACCCGCGTAAGTCCCGGTCCCGTGGGAATATCGGGATAAAAAGTAGCCTATATGTCAATCCAAGTCTCCAGCTATCTACATACCAAGTTTCATCGCAATCGGTTCAGTAGTTCTGACGTGAAAGAGTAACAAACATCCATACATCCTCACAAACTTTCACGTTTATAATATTAGTAGGATATCTATTAGCCCATCCAACGAAGACCAAAAACGGCGGAATAGGGGAAATAATTCGTTTAAGAAGGTAAGAAAATATATATTATCTTTTTTGTAGAGAATTTTATGTAGATTAATTTAGTTTAAGATCATTTTTTTACTATAGGCCGTCATTTTCGAGTCATTTACGAAAAACTAAATAAGTATAAATAATAACCTTTAAACCTCCCCTCACCCGTTAGCTCCACCCCCATCCAACAGTAGGTACTTTAAGTATGTTTTTTACGACTCCCGCATTAGGATTTACTCCTGTGTCGCGGGGGACTTTACAAACATACAAACAACGGACACAAAGAACACCCAGACTCGGGAGGGAATCGAACCCACGACCACGCATAGCAGTCAGCGTCACTAACCACTAAGCCAACAAGCCAGTCAAATGTTGTTTAATACACCTTTCCCTACAACTGTGCCAAAATTGGCTTTTACACGAGTTATTTCCCCTATTTTTCTTTCGTTGACTGGGCTACATTAGAGATTGCCTGGTGGTTGAATTTCAGCCAAGTTTTGAATGTTTTGTTTTCTTTTAATGACCAGTATAAGTTGAACTGTCATTGTCTTTCCGTACCATGAGAGGTTAACATAGATACTGGACACTTGCAGCCTGATGTAGTCGTTTTCCTACTACTCTTATTACTTGAGAAGTATGCTCGTATGCCGTTTCAGCTGAATTAAAAAATGTAAGAGACAAAGAAAGGCATTGGCTCGGTGACAAAACGTCAGTACAGAACTTTAACTGTGAGAGCCATGCTTCGGCACGTATGGGCCGGCTCGACTGGAGTGATACAACGGCCTCACAGAAAACCGGCAGTGAATTACAAGAGTTTCTCGCCGAGTGAGTGAGGTTACCGGAAGCCCTAACTCTTCCCTCTCTCCCTCTTCCCCTCTTCTCCCCTTACCCGCACTCCCTCTTCCCCCCTACCCCTACTCCCACCTTAAAGGCTGGCAACGCACCTGTGACTCTTGAGTTGCAGGTGCCCATGGGCGGCGGTAGTAGCTTACCATCAGGTGACCCATCTGCTAGTTTGCCACCTATACCATAAAAAAAACCCTCGAATAGACCGCCGCACTGTCAATCCGACTGTTAATTTTAAAGATTAGCGCGTTCAACAAAAAGCATGATTCATAAAGGCACATGACAGTACTAAAGATCGGAGCTTCTCAACAACAAACAGGCAGCAGTCACTGTAGCTGAAAATCGGCCAGGGCTATAATATAATAGATTATAGGTAATTGGCTAGCGACTCAGCTATGAATCCTATCTGGTCTCAACAAACCGCGTTTCTATAACGATGCAAAAATATAAGATTATAAATATGCAAACCATTATCTTGAGAAGGATGTTTTAATAATAAATATCTTTGTTACAGATGCAACAAAAACTTCTCGTACGAACCTGGTGCGTATGCGCCGATCTGCGCTCGGGAAGTCTGCTCCCACGCTCTCTGTTCACGTTGTAAGTATTTTGAGATCAATTTTATTAGAGAATTATTTATTTTACAAATTTGTTAATAATTGACCTACTGTCCTTTGTGATAGAGGAGAGCGTACTAAGTATCCACTAGGATAGTTTACAATGTGTACCTACCTGTTTGAGTATGTCTTCCAGATGTGACAAAAACGTATACATATTCATACAATATACAATCTACGCCCGTTCGTGTAGATTCCACATGAACGGGTCTTTGACTTGATGTTGAGACAAGTTAAAGGAAAAATATTGTTACAAATGATTGCTTGATTTTGCCGTATAGCATAAAACAGGTTCATACATAGAAGTTAAATACTAATAAGCTACGAAGACTGCTTACTATCAATTAAGGGATTGTCCATTAATCACGTGAGGCTCGAAAGGGGAGGGAGGGGGTTCGGAAAAAATCACGAAATATCAGAAGGGGGATGGGAGCTGTCGTGAGTTATCATGTGTTTATTTATTTTTCGTAAACGCGCTATTATATCTGTATTTTACGATAATATTCTGATTTTTTTAAATATATTTGGAAATAATTGGGGGGGGGGGGTTATTCTAAAGCCTCACCACGTATCCCCAGGGAGGAGGGGGGGTTAAAAATTGCTAAAAGAACATCATGTGATTAATGGACAGTCCCTAAGCGGTATGCTTAGTCAATGTGTGTGTGGTGCTTCTAATTAATCTAAACTATCTCTTACTGAATATTGTAACTATCGCTGACTACACAAAAGTTTGAGCGATAAACTCACACAAAATATTAGTACCGAGTACAGTAAGACCACAGCAGTTGAGAAACAGTAAGTTATCTCATTACAGACGTAGCAAATGTAACTTGTATGTGGCCGCGGTTATATGGAGTTTACATCATACAAAAATAAAAACGTACCATATGGTCCATATGCCATTCTTTGGTCTTGAAATAAACGTTGAATAGAGTCTCCAATTTAAAGCAAATGAAACATTTGTATTTTGTATAAGTAGATAGAACATGTGCAGGTACAGTGTCCTAAATGGCGACGTCTACGCACATGCCTTCTCTATTCCATTCCCTACTTTTATCCGCGTATACATTGAAAACAGCTGAGCAACTCAAGGCGGCATTAATATCCCAAACACCACAGTTTCTGGGTCATTTGATGGCGAATTGAATACACGAGGAGATCTTCCTTCGTATCTAATCCGCCACATACTTGACAGGCAGATCCAAACGCTTTGACATGGAATGAACTGCCAGCGTCTATTTTTTAAGTCAATTATAATCCTGGAACGTTCTAGTGTAGAGTGAATGGGTTTCTCTTGGATAGGCGTGTACCATCTTCATCTTCATCGTCACTTTCCATCAGGTGAGTTAGAAGACAAACGGATATGCCATAACAATAAAAAAAGCCTTTTGATTAAAATATTAAAGATGTGTATTCTTATAGATGCGCTCACATACAAACCACATTCGCTACTGTTATAAAAAGTGATAATACTCTTTTGTCAGTACTATGGGAATGGTCTAGTCATTAAGTACCATCTGTTCACACGACCTTGCATTTGTGGGCGTATATGTTTGTTTTACTTCACATGTATGGTCATGTAAGTTCCCTAGGTTTAAAATAACGCTGAAGTTTACGTTTTTAAGATTTGGTATATTTATAAATAGCTTGTTTAAAGAAGTATAATACGGTTCTGCCGCCAAGGTGTATCATTCCCTCTGTACTAACAAGTATAAATAAAAAAATTAAACTACCCCCGACTCAAAAATCCCTTCATAGATTAGAAAAGAGTTGATGATCTTCGAGCGGCTGAACAGATTTTCTTGAATTATACTCTTGAACACTATCGATCGACTCAGAATTTTATCGCTGGTTTTGTAAGCGGCTGTAATGAGATTGACTATCAAGTTGATGTACAGCTTAATGTCCACTTTAGTGCTATATCAGTAAAATTTTATTATTGTTTGAGCAGCTGATATGGAGATGCTCGGGGCGTTGTTTAGTTAAATTGATGAGGAAAAAAAACGGCTTCAAGCTTGCGCGCCTCCCATGCCTTCAACTTATTTGTGCTTATGCTACTAACGAACTCAAACCAGTCTGAAAGTTACTAGCATCAGATCTAGGCTTAATTTATGTATACCCTGTAAATAAATAATTGGCCTATTGTAATATAATTTGCTGACCCTATTCTAAGTCGGCTGTCACACGGTAAGAAAGTGAGATTCAATTTATAATCACAATGGGTTGTTTTGATTTCCAGTTAAGAAACAGTGTGTAGGCGTAATGACTCACTAGTTACCGTGTGTTCGCAGAAGGACCCATGTAATGTGTCTCGTCGGCCGTCGAGGTTGCCGCCGCCGCCCCCGCACCATCGGCTTTCACTAGTGGTGAGTTCTAACATAAGGTTTACCATACACCGGTCGATAGTTCAGTTTCGTGGGAGTGCGCGCACTACACAGGTTTGTTAGTAAATAATCACACGTGTAAGCCAGGAGCCCGCAGCAAATGTTTTATGAAACTGGTTGCAGTAACCGCGAATATCGTCCGAACTAGAACTATCGACCAACCGTTTAGTTTATTAAGTGCAGTTAGTACAGCGAAGTACCCACGTACTCCGCTGTACTGACTGCAATCGATCGATTAACGCGCAATTGTTTAGTTGAATGCATTGCGCGCGCTTATATCTTACTTCACACACATTCTGCAATGGCCAAATAGTTGTTGATAGTTTGATCAAATAGGAATCAGGGAGTCCTTTTCCATATTCTGATTGGCCGATTTTATATATCTGCGGGCACTGCCATACAGCTTTATACTGATTGCTAGAACGATGAAACTATCGGCCGATTATAAAACACCAGTGCGCGGTGGCTCTTATCGAATGTCGATCGATAGGTAAACTACTCTAGAACAAAGGACTGCGCTTGTCATTAAGGATTTGTTGATTTTATGACACGATTTTTTGACAGTGACTAACTGTTTGAGATTAAAGAGTCGTGATTAATATCGATTTGTGTAGTTGTTTCAAATGTATGTTTGGAAAAAAAATAAAAAAGTAAAGTGAACATTTTTCAAAGATCCGTTTTTCAACACCAATATATCTAATATTTGGTTGTGAATAATTCATAAGAGATATCAAAAATCTTCAGAATCGTAACATAGTAAACTATGTAAACTGTGGAAATATTTTTGTTTTGATATAGTTTGTATTTTCTCATGAGAGTATTCTAGGTAAAAGTAAAATTTCTGATTATTTAGTCTGCGTATTTTCTAATGAAATTTCTATAATTATTTTGACTTTTTTTTTTCAACTATGTAAATACATCTTAGAATTTAACCTACCTACTTCTAATAGTCGTATCGAAATGAAATTTTGTATGTATATGTTTGGATTGGAGCCAGGAGGTGGATAGAGGAACTCTTCAGTGGCTGCTAGTAAACCCCTCGAGTTTGGGTTCATATCATTAGTATTGACGATTCCAACAGATTGGGTTTGTTACGTCTGATGACGAAGCCAGGAGGTGGTAGAGGAAATCTCTTTAATTTGGTTCACCATCAAAGAGTGTTTTTAGTTTTACTAAACTTGTATTTACAATGAAATTTAATTCGGTAACTTCATAAAGAATACGATGGTTTAACAGCACTATACATATTTTTATGTACTAGAGATCGCCAAGTAGTCTAACTCTCACAATTTTTCTTTGGTTTATTTAATAGGCCAGTACAACTTGAACTGTCATTGTATAGACTTACTTAGGAACTATGACAGGTCTACATTTATACTGGACGCGTGTAGCTTGATGTAGCCATTATCATGTACTTTGAAATTGGTATCACATATTGTTTGAAGCTATTTTAGCTTTCTTCACTTCTCCTATACATGAACTTTAAGTGTTATAATTTCACGCTTTTAAGTGGGAGAGCCATGCTTCGGCACGTATATATGGGCCGGCTCGATCGGATACCACGGCCTCAAAAAAAAACCCTCAGTGAAGCAAGGTTTCGTTGTATTTCGCCGAGTAAGTGAGGTTACCAGAAGCCCTAACCCTACCCTTTCCCCTACACCATTTCCCCACAACACACTTGAGTTGCAGGTGCCCATGGGCGGCGGTCGTCACTTACCATCAGATTACCCGTCTGCTCGTTTGCCCCCTACCCGATAAAAAAAATGTTCCTCGATTCGCAAAATTTGCTTAAAAATGCTTATAGAGAATTATAAGTATTTACAGGCATCGGTAACCATTTTTCACCAGGGGCCGTGTGTTTGTGTTGCTTTCTTAGTCATAACACCATATCAGCAATATTGATTACTTGGTAATTGCTTGAAAGTTATTAAGTGTGAAAACACCTTTATTTAGAACAAGATAATGAAATGGTTTTCTCTGAAAGATAAACTTTAATCAGGTAGAAATGCTTATGACAAGTTACCGAAAATGGACGTGTCATTAATAGTTACGAAGAAAAAATATGAGCTGGTGCAATTTGTTAGAAGAATTTGGTGTAGTAATTTGTGAAAGTAAAAACATTTTTTTTATGAAGTGACGTGACCTTGTGTATGTGACCTCATTTTCTGTGAGCTACTTATGGTCAGCGTTGTATTCGTTTAAGCTTTTCTCTGCCTGTTTTTTTTTTATTTCATAGGGGCCAAACGAGCAGACAGTTACCTAGATAGTAAATGACTACCGCCGTCCATGGACACCTGCAATTAAGCTCACTCACTCGGAGAAAAGCAATGTAAGTATTGCCTCACTGCCGTGGTATCACTCCGGTCGAGCCGGCCCATACGTGCCGAAGCATGGCTCTTTATCTCCTTTTCATGATGGTTACCAAAATACAATACAGAATCTATAACAGATATTCAGTTATTTTTCCCACTATTGTTAGTCAAAATGAGTCCCAAGTCTATTCAGACCACCTGAACATTTATGCGGTTCGTAAAGTTTCTACGACGATCAAAATAATAAATGTATGTCTCGATCTGAGAAACTTCTACTAAGATGTGTTTTTGAGACGGTACTTTGCACGTGTTCATGTGTAAATTTTTATTTGCCTAAGACTACAGTTGTAAAAGAGACCTTTGTATTTTGTTTTGAGAATTATTGAGGATTTTAGAGAATAGGTAATACTTATTATGTGTATTAGTCATACTCATAAGTCATAAATTAAAATACATTCAAGAATAAACTTCAGGGCTTCATTAATTCGTTTTATAGTTGTTTACACATTTATATTTAACTTGTATTTTACTGTGTAAAATAAATACAGACAAGGGAAAATGTTATGGAATTGAGAATGTAATATGACTGGAATTATTTATGGAAGTGGTAGCCCTTAGATTGTGTTAACTTGATACATTCAAGTGAGATAAAATAGTTATTTTTATTCATTTATTTTATTAATTCGATTTAAATTTTAAAAACTAACTTCTGTTTACGAATTAGCTACCGCTAACATGTCAGTAGTAAGAGTAAGCTAGTTGTAAACTACTAATGATGTCAATATATTACAATATTAGAAATAAATATTAAATGTTTATGAAAATGTACGTAACCGTCGAAATTTGCAGTTACCAGTTGTCTTTGACATGTAAACATAGTGGTTAGCTATCAGATCGCATCGCTAACCACAACGATACATGTCCTTGTGCATCCATGTTCGCGGTTATTCTGTAACAGGATACCAAGTTGAGGAGGCACTAGTCTATACATTTATTACTGAAGTTTCCTTTATAAAATCCGGTATATAATAATAACAGTGTTTATTTTAGAAAATCACACATCACATTACAGAAAAAGAAAATAATAAGATACAAAGAAAAAAAAACATCATTACAAATCATTTTCTTTTTTTGTGTCGAAATTTTTCAGATCCATAACATATTTCGTCCACAATAATCACTACACATCATAAAACAAAGTCCCCCGCCGCATCTGTCTGTCTGTCTGTTCGGCGACAAACTGAAAAACTACTGAACGGATTTTCATGCGGTTTTCACTAATAGATAGAGTGATTCATGAGGAAGGTTTAAAAATAAAATAAATATTTCTATGTTATAATTTATACAATAACGTCAGTCTTGTCCGGTAAAAATACGCATCCACTCATACTGGATCTGACAGTCTGACCGGGAGGCAATCATTTTTAGGATGCTGTTTCTCACTTTTGTAAACAAGGAAGCTACTATCGCTTGATAGCTATCCGTATATGCTACAGCAAACATTTGTGATGCACTGCAGTATCAGGCAGCCGCTTCAATATTGTATTGAACCCGCAAGACATTGGCGGCCCGACGCGTATGATATACCCATAGGCTGCTCGAGTAAAACGATTGGCAGAATACCTTGAATCTTTTGAACAGCGAGCGAAACTACGGGCAATCATATTTCCTCAGACTGCCAGTGCCCTGCGCTCACGTTTAGATCATCATCATCAGACATGTCATCTGTCACAATATGCCCTAGGTATCTAAAACTGGTCACTCTCTGCAGCTCCACACCGTATAGCATAATTATATAATGCCACTACATTTTTTTTAACATCTCTAGCAATGTCCTTTAAATTAAGCGTAAAATACAAGGAAAACCCCTTTAAGTTGAAAACTTGGAAGTATTGTTTACTATCTGCGCACCGCGGTTTCACCCGCGTAAGTTCCTCGTTAAGTTTTCTTAAATTTTCCAATTATCCGCGCAACTTTCTTAATTTTTTCGTTTATTTATTTATTTATTTTAAAATAAATACATTTTTTCGTTCATAAGAATCTTCTCCGGACAATAACAAAGACAAAAAAATAAATTAGCGAAATCGGTCCAGCCGTTCACGCGTGATGCCGTGACCAAAGGAAATAGGGATTTTTATAAATATAGATGTCCCACAATATCTCCATTTATATATCATGATGCTTAATCCAAAAATGAGTTGTCTGAACAAGTTCACGCTTAGTAATTAGGATACCCGATGTAGACAACAAAGAATTTATTTAATCCTCATTTGTCTCTTTCAAGTTTTGCATCCTTTCGGGGTTTTCATCTCATATTTTATAACTACTACGAGTGTGTGTGTCATGTGCCAAATACAACTAAAAAAAAGGCATTATTGTTTTTTATAATATTTGTTTTGTCACCATCTCAGACCTTTGTTAATGACAAAGTGCTGTAGTTAATGATATATGTACATCTTACTAATATTATAAAGGTGAGTTTGTGAGGATGGATGTTTGTTCTCTTTCACGCAAAAACGTCTAGACGGATCTGGATTAAAGTTGGCACAGTGATAGATTATAATCTGTAATAGCACAAAGGCTACTTTTTATCCCGGAAATATGTACGGTCCCGTCGAAAATTTCCACATGACCGAAGTCGCGGACAACGGCTTCTTTAAAACAAATATGGAACTTCATCCTCAACACTTCCAGAAACTTCGCTACCTCATGTACCCTTAACAGAGTATTTTCTTATCAATCAATCAGCCTATCATAGTCCACTGCTGGACATAGGCCTTTCCCAATGTGCGCCACAGCACCCGGTCCTCCGCCTTCCGCATCCAGTCCATCCCTGCTACCTTCTGGGGGGTTCTACCTTCCGTTTACCGATTCGCGGTCTCCACTCCAGGACCAGTCTGCTTCAACGGCCATCGGTCCTTCGGCGGTGGCCAACCCATTGCCACTTCAGCATGCTTATCCTGCAAGCCAGTTAGTTTAGTCTTAGTTTGTTTCTTATATTTAAAATAAATTATTTAAGAGTCATCATGAAATGTATGGGAAAGCCATGCTTCGGCACGTATGGGTCGGCTCGACTCCGCTCGTTACCACGGCCTCACAGAAAACCGGCCGTGAAGCATTGCTTTCATTGCATTTCGCCGCGTGAGTGAGGTTACCGGAGGCCCTAACCCTTCCCTTTCCCTTATTTCCATCCTTCTCCTCTCCCCCCTTTACCATCAGGTGACCCGTCTGCTTGTTTGCCCCCTATACCATAAAAAAAAATTGTTATATAGGACATAAAATTTGTTTTAACCATCATGTTCGAGTTATATCCGGGCAATTTACGAATTAAAGAAAGGCTCGTAGGAAGTAAAGTGATATTGCATATAGATACGAAATGATCGGGGAGTGTAAGGAATAACTTGAGCAGGTCAAAGTCGCATAATTGCTACTTGCAAACGTATGTTAGAAACCGTCTCACACCACTGATATAATATAAACTACGAAAATCACTAACTAATAGTAACTGCCATGTTGTTCGTACCTCTCTCCGCACTCGAGTCATTGTTATCAACTTATAATACATTCCTACCCTTTTATAACCCCACTATTCATCAATATTTATAAACCGACCAATAGTATTGCTTTACCGTTAAAATCGGTCATA
Organism: Euplagia quadripunctaria; assembly: GCA_963859945.1. Lineage (NCBI taxonomy): Eukaryota > Metazoa > Arthropoda > Insecta > Lepidoptera > Erebidae > Euplagia > Euplagia quadripunctaria. Next base: position 12,331,053 of record OY982584.1, on the reverse strand, counting down.
ATAATGTCTATTAACTCATTTTTTTTAAATAGTGAACTGTTTTATCATTTTTTTTATTAAAAATAGGAGCAACCGATAATAGTTTGCTCCTATTTTTAATAAAAAAATTAGAGTTTTTGATGTGGCGACAATACGTACCTACTTTTAATAATTTATCTTAATAGTAGTATGTTTATTTTTTTTATGGGATGTGCAAACGGGCTGGCGAGTCACCTGATGGTAAGTGACTACCGCCACCCATGGGCACCTGCAACTCGAGAGTCATAAGTGCGTTGCTGGCCTTTAAGGCGTGAGTAGGGGATGAGGGGGTCAGGGGAGGGTGGAGTTGTGACGCAGAACGTAAAGGACTGGGTGACATTAGTTATTAAAGACTAATTCAAAACTTTAGATTAGACAGTTAACGCGATCACGTAATAGGTATTACATACCTCTAAATTGTCTGACGTTTCGACCAGGTTGCACTGGCCGTGGTCACCGCCTGACTGGTTCACTAGTGCACGCCCGCCGTCGTCGATTCCGTGAGGTAGAAGGTTCTTCATACCATCACATTTTCGATATTTTTCATAATTATAACAATAATATCTTTACTTGCCAAAGTAATACAAGTTCTTGATTTTAAAATAAGTAATATTAAGTCTGATTATTCCTAAAACCTCCTACACTAGGCTTGGTCTGTCCTATAGGAAGTCTTTATAGCCAGATTTACCACGAGATGTAGACATTGACGTACATGAATAATTTTATTAACGTATGTATCTCATGCTTACGGTGATAATTATATAAAAATATTTTATTAGTCCAGTTCTAAAAACTAATTTTTAATATACTAATTAATTCGTTGAAACGTTCGTGCAGTAAATTAAAATAACTATTAAATGACTACATGTCACTACATTCGCGATAAACTCAAAAACTACTGAACGGACTTTCATGCGGTTCACGAATAGATAGAGCGATTCATGAGGAAGGTTTAGATATAAAATTATTAAAGTTTTGTATAAATTGGTTGAAATATGATGATGATTGTTGAAGATGTCTCTGCTACCCGTGCGAAGCCGGGGCGGGTTGCTAGTCTTATCATAAATATCATTCAGATGCAATCAAATCATACATATTTTTGTTTCGTACCATCACATACACCCGTTGTACCCGCACTATTCCCGTACATATACATAGTTTTATCATGGAATGCAAAATTTAAGCATTGCAAATACGACGATAATTTGTTCTGTGTCTGGGTGTAATTTATCTATAATATGTTTGTATTTATAAATATATAAGTATGTTTATCAGCAGTCTGGTTACCATAGTACAGGCTCTGCCTAGTTTGGGATCAGACGGCCGTGTGTGAGATGTGTGGAGTTATTATTATTGCACAGTTGTAACTTTTGATAAAATCTACAAACACAAATTCATTTGCATATAATATCCATTTGTTATAATAATTTACCTATTGTTTTGAGTATGAATAATCATTTCTGTTGACCGCAAACGTTTATCATTACTATTTATTACCTCCGCGTTGATATGATTGCCGAACAGAATGGTTCCTATTACCGCCTGTCATGATTAGTCGTAAAATACTGTCTATTATGCATGTATATTATATGTATATAGCATTAAATTAGGCCATGAATTTATCGATACAAAAACGCTAAGGTGCGTGTTGGTTCGGCTTCGAGCCTCGCCCCGTTGGAGGATCTTGTATTACCTGTGGGATACCGCACCTTGTTTGCATTTGTGTTTACTTCGTAATGTTCGGGTCATGTTGATGTTGTACAAGGTAATATTTATGTAGTTTAATTGCCTTGTTATTATGTATTAGAATTATAACTTCCGTGTGGTATACATGATTATTAAAGACAAGCTTTTGCTTTTGCCCGCGGCTTCGCTTGGGTAAAAGTAATTTTTAATTCCCTCGAGAACATTTTTTACGAAAACTCACACTAAAAGGAGACAAACATTCATAAATAGGATTTAGCCTGCGAGAGAATGAGATAGAATACAAGTATACAGTGTTTCCTATAATCTTTGAAAAGAGACAAACATATTCATAAATAGGAATTAGCCTGCGAGAGAATGAGATAGAATACAAGTATCAGTGTTTCCTCCAATCTTTGTCTTTGCGCCTGCGTACTACGAAGCCTTCAGAAAATGCGTCAATGTCAACATGGTGTAATTTTTGTACATTTGCGTATTAAAATTCGTTAGTTAATAAATTTATGTTAGTTACTTAACACATATGTGTTAATTTAACCAATAACTTTTATATAAATTATCTAAAATTTAATTCATTAACAGTAGTAAATTTTATTACTTGTGCTGATTTTACTTTTTATTTCTCATTCTCTCATAGGAAATAAAACGATTTTTTTTTCTGGATAAAAGGTACATTATCTTCTTTGCTGGCGACGTTTATGCAAAATTTCATGAGGATCGAATGAACAGTACGGCAGCGCATAAAACACGAACAAAGAAACATACTCAGAATGATGGCCTGCATACACTATTTCAGGATTCGGTACCGTGTCACCCCGTATATATCACTACCGTTTCCCGCAGTTTCAATTTATGGTCACTGTCCTAAAGATGGTAGCATGAAGTTATATAGTTAGTATTGAGAGTCAAAAGGTTTGTTACCTCAGAACTTTCGACTGGGTGAACCGATTTTGATGATTCTTTTTATTTGAAAGCTGGTGCTTCCCGTGTGGTCCCATTTCAATTTGGTCCAGTTCTGACAATGGCATCCATGAGAAAACCATATATAAGTCTTTTATGGAATAGTTTTTTTTGTTGAAGTCGGTTTTTTTTTGAAAGAATTATTACATTATGAATAACCGGTAAACTTAAATTATTAAAATTATATTTATATTGAGATCTAACATTGTGTTTTGAAGCCGATTTTGTGTCAAAATATTCGTAATTATTTTTAACCGACTTCAATACTGTATTTTTTTTATGTTTGCCACCTCAGAACTTTCGACTGGGTGAACCGATTTTAATGATTCTTTTTTTATTTGAAAGCTGGTTGGTTCCCGTGTGATCCCATTTAATTTAGACCACATCTGACAATGGCATCCATGAGAAAACCATATAAGTCTTTTATGGCTTAGTTTTTTTTTTTAAGAATTATTCACAAACACTATTGTAGAACGTAAATACTGGTTAATGTAAGGAATCCCATTTCCTTAAAGATAGACCTCAGCCGTCTATTTCCAGACCAAACGGGGACCTCTTGCATCGGCACTTGACAAAGGGCTTCTTATCCGCCTGTAACTAATTGGGCTTCCCCGTAACACACACGTGAGCATATCTTTAATAATGTTATCAATAGATAAAATAGATACGAATAGCAAACATTACTAAATATACATATACAGTGCCAAGGATTAGCAGCGCAGTGGTAATGCATTCGAATGCCACGGGGGTGGCGGGTTTGATTCCCTCTGCAAATATTTATATGCTTGAATATGTCTATTTACATTGTGTGGGTGTTTCACGGGACGATCGATGTAATCGGTCGAAACGTCGGGTAAAACAAAAATGTACATTACAAATATTATCGCGATTAAATCCCGTTTTATAGCTCTAATATAATTACAATTCGAAAGTACAAAAACAATTATTAAAATCCTAACAAACTAATATTATAAATGCGAAAGTGAGTTTGTTTGTTCATTTGTTTATTTTTTTACACTTTCACGCCTTAACTACTCACTGATTATCTATATATTAATACGTGAAGCGAAAACTTTGGATCCCTTTTTACGAAAATTGGGCGGACGGAGGAGTATGAAATTTCGCACACTTATAGTTTATACAGAGAAGAAGTGACGAATGCTAAAATTTTTCAGATGAAGGGTAAATAAAATAATGATTCAAAAGGAAATTAATTTTTTACAAAACAAATTAAACAAAAAAAAAAACAGTCAGTCATAGGACTGCACGTCAGAAGTGAACATATATATATTAGAGATGCGCCGAATAGTGGTTTCACCGAATAACCGAATACCGAATATTATTCGGTTTAACCTTTACCGAACCGGATATTCGGCCGAATTATTCGGTTTACCATTACATTGTTTTGCCGCGTATAAATGTTGATTTAAAGTTTAAAAATAAATATTGTTTTGAGGTTTAAATTAAATGTTGATTTACGGTTTAAAATAAATGTTGACTACACTAACTATAGGTTAAGAAATAAATATTTTTTCTTTGACTTATAATATAACATAAATCTTACATAAGAAGTCTTGTCTTTTAGTCCTACACCTTAGCTACATGTGCCAAGAAAATAGAAAAGCTTGAACCGAATATATTCGGCAATAAAACCGAATAATTCGGCCGAATACAAATAGTCGAAAAGATGCCGAATACGCCGAATACCGAATACCAAATGAATATTCGGCGCATCTCTAATATATATATATAAAGTGAATATATATATATATATAATTAGGTTAAAAATAAAAAGTGTAAGTGATTGAATCTGTTAGAAACAAAAAATGATCGGTCTAATTCAACTAACAAAGGTACCAATGTAAATTTGTGAAAATAAGTGATCAGTTTCAATGGATGAGATGTATTTTTTATATAAGAATAAAAATTAAATGACTATTATTATTATTCTTTAAAGTATTTTTACTATTGATGTTAGATGATACAGACGTGTATCATCGATTCATCTAACATAAATAATTAAAATACTTTAAGTTAAAATCACCAATATCATTAGGTAGGTCTTCAGCGATAGACTTTTTTAATAATATAAAACAGGAATAGCGGTATGGTTTATGATTACCCATAGTTTTTGTAAAATTACCCCGTAATAAACTGACAACACCGGCTAATCTGTCATAGCTACAAATTTTGAAATAAAGTACCGTATTTTCTCAAAAAATAGTGTAAATTAAGATAAAACTTACCTATGACAAGGAATCTTAGTTTTTATAAGGTTTTCTAGCATAGTTTCGACACAATTTAATAGCGCGAACCGGGATGATTAATTGTTTCTCGTAAGCACGTCGCCGCTTAAATATTCAAGTGACAATGACGTCGGTGACATGCGAGTCTACGAAACATGGTCGACTTTCGCCGTTCTGTACGGCCGAATATCGGGATAAAAAGTAGCCTATGTGTTAATCCAGGTCCCCAGCTACCTACATACCAAGATTCATCGCAATCTGTTAAGTAGTTTTTGCGTCAAAGAGTAACAAACATCCATACATCCTCCCAAACTTTCACGTTTATAATATTAGTGGGATCTAAACGGACGGTCAGTTCGGTTCGGTGCTCTTTCCCCATACCAAAAGCGTCCAACGTGTCTAAAGAAGTTTTAACTTCAAAAATAGTTTTCACAAAATCTGTTTTAACACGAGCGAAGCCTCGGGCAAAAGCTAATATTTTTATAAGGCTCTCAATACAATGCCCCAGTTTTCAATACAAGGCAATACACACCTTCTGGTACAAGTAAACAGTATGTTGTCGTACGTAATAGTTAAAACTGACTTTACAATGGACGGTGTTATGTAACAGACGTAATCGCTTATTACGGTTAAGGTCAAGCTCGCACTTAACGAGGAAATGGTCTAAATTGCTGGCGTTAAATTTTTTTTTTCGAAAAAAAAAAAAAAACGTATAGGGTAAGGGTGTTTTAGATAATTGTTCATTGGACGAAGATAAGTTTAATGTTTTGATAACGTTTTTCTTTTGTAAAATGTTTAGTTTGTTGTGAAATGATTTGTATTGTGGTCGCGTAGACGGTCGAAATTAAATCATAATCCATTAAATTATGGTTAACATTAAAGCTCTATAAAAGGTAGGGAAAATGCAGAAACTAAAAAACTGTCAGTCGTAGGACTGCACGTCAGAAGTGAAAACACATACATGTAATAAGGAGCTGACAAAACTCAATGTTTGGATTAGCGCCCTCTAGTGTATCTATATATATTATTAGCGTGACGGTGACGACTTCAGTGCTTTTTCCCCATAGCAAAAATGCACAAGTTTGAGGGGTTTACTAGTAGCCACTGAAGAGTTCCACTATGCACCTTCTTGGCTCCATCATCAGATCAACTCCAAGATGCCTAATTATTTATTGTCATCCAAACTACATATACAAGTTCCATTTCGCTACGACTATTAGAAGTAGGTTAAAATTGACTTCCAAGATTTATTTATATAGTTACAAGTAAAGCTAATAAGTGAGTTAAAAAAAATCGATTGATAAACAGCAAAGAAACAGGTACTAAACTGTGTTGTCTTTGCCTATTTTATAAGAACTAGAGATCGCGTGGTGGTCGAATTTCGACCATGGTTTTTTCATTGGCCAGTATAACTTGAGCTGTCGTTGTATAGACTTACTTACCATGACAGGTAATCACATATACTGGACGCGTGTAATTTCATTAAGCCGTTTTCACGTAATTTTTAAAGCTGTAAGATATTTTGGTTAAAAATTTTAGCTTTCTGCACTTCTTCTATATATAAACTGTAAATATTGAATAATTCAGGTTACTACGTTCGCGAAATTTTCTTAAAAAGGGGTACAAAGAATTCTCTTCACGTATTAATATAATGATATATAGCGTTCTCTTTTTAGTGATATAGAGAAAGGATTGGTTAGTCGAATTCAACACAGACATTACTACAACTCATAGTAAAAACCACTATCTCGAACTTGCAAATTATATTTTTGAAGTGAAAACTTCTTTAGCGGCGTTGAGCACTTTTTAGGATGGGTAAAAAATGTTAAACTCGCGTCAGGACAAGTGACCCTGATCGAAAATGTATGGAAAATGTGTCCTATATTTAAAAAAATATTTTTTTACCTACGAACGAAATAAATGATTCCTACAAAAATTGTTTTTGTATACTTCTTGAAACCTTTCAAGTGTACAAAAACAATATAGTGGTTTCTGCAATTTTTTTTCATTTGTAGGAAAAAAAAAATCATGTCAATCTGAAGTGTAAATACACCCTTACTTACAAACGGTAACATGTTCAAAGATGTAGTTATTAAGAAATTGTTAACGTAAGGTTTTCGTAATTGTTATGTGAGAGTACTTAGTTTTGGTTTGATATTCGTGGTTTCCGGATCCAGTCGTCGACTAACTACTGTGCACGCTCGTGACGAGCTCAGTCCTGCTTGGCTGCATTTTGATCTAGAATGCCAGATAATTTATAAGATGTTTGATAGAGTGTTTAAGGGTCATCGGATTTTGTGACTCATGGATTAATATTACTTAATCATTTTTTATCAAAACCGGATGGCGTTGATACAAACATTTCCTTGCACTTATTAGGGCTTAAATTTTGAATGCCATCCCATTTAAAAAAATTAACTTTTTTTTTCGATTTTAATTAAAAACTAGCTGACCCGACAGACGTTGTCCTTTTTTTGTCTTAATTATGAATATTGACTGACAGTTATGTCAAAAGCGCTAAGGTTGATTAAGGTTACATTAGAAAAGTTAATATGGTCGTTAAGTTTTCTTAAATTTTCTAATTTTCCGCGCAACTTTCTTAATTTTTCTTTCATAAGAACCTTTTCTTGACAATAAAAAACACAAAAAAAGAATTAGCGAAATCGGTCCAGCCCTTCACGGGTGATGCCGTGACCTATGGAAATAGGGTTTCATTATTATATTTATATAGATACCATACCAATATGCTCACGAATTTCGGAGCGATTGTCTCGTAACAATAGGGTAGATATAAACTGCAAAGCAACCCCATTTTCATCTGTTTGCATCGTCGAAAAATTTTACGTTTTTTTTAACCCCTTCAATATAGGTATCAAACGAAAAGGTTTTACTAGTAGAATGCAGTACTTACATCAGGCAAATACTAGTAAAAAACTTAAGAATAAAATAAATAAAAAAGATATATGTACATACTAGCAACGCCCCGCGGTTTCACCCGCGTAAGTGTCTATCCCGTGGGAATAAAAAAAAAGTAGCCTATGCGTTAATCCAGGTCTCCAGCTATCTACATACCAAGTTTCATCGCAATCGGTTCAGTGGTTTTTGCGTGAAAGAGTAACAAACATCCATCCATCCAAACTTTCACATTTATAATATTAGTGGGATGTACTATAAGATGTCTATGGTATTTAAATAACATGATAAATCTATCAATATTGTGCGTACAAACTTGCATTTTCGATTCATTCAATTCTCATTATTTCGCGACTGGCCTGTTGGTCTAGTGGTTAGTGACCCTGACCGCTATGCTTATAGGTCGTGGGTGCGATTCCCACTCGGGAGTTGTCTTTAAAAAAAAAAAGAAAAAAAAATTAACACTAAAACACAATTGCGCCATGAAGTTCCTGAAAAGCAGTGAATAGTTTCAAGCTTTAACTCTTAACACGCACACTCACTCATTATTATTCAAGTAAGTAGCACCTACTACATGAATAATAAATGTGTTTGTGTAACCAGGGTTAGTATGATTCGTTGTATCAATCAATCAATCAGCCTGTCGCACTTCAATGTTTATTTTACACGGCCTCTTCGAATTGTGTCACAGCACCTGTGATTTTTGTGTGTATAATATGTGTATGTACCTACTAGTGGTGATGTAACGAATTTTCGCATTCGCCTAACTATTGATATTCGCATTCGTCTTCGCAAGAAACAGAAAATAAATAGTGTATGGATATTTTTTATCTTTATTCTTTCACCATGACAAAAATAGTCACCTTTTATACATTTTGCTCGCGCTTTATTTGAAAAGTTAACATTGTAATACGCATTAGCGAATACTGGAGATAAATATTCACTTTAAAAATCCAACATTCCTTACATCACTAATATGTACTTAAATGGGTCGTGAAAATCTCGATAGTGTGATTTAGGATACAGTTAAGTTAGTATTCTAAGTCAGCGCTAGATGGCACTGGATGTGATTAGATTGTCCGAATAATAAAACTAAATTAACAAAAATAAATTATGAAATTCTCGTCTGCACCTAAATTAATTAACTAATGTTTTGTATTCATGAAATTGTCTTTATCCCACTAATATTATAAATGTGAAAGTTTGGATGGATGGATGTTTGTTACTCTTTCACGCAAAAACCACTGAACCGATTGCTATGAAACTTGGTATGTAGATAGCTGGAGACCTGGATTAACACAGGCTACTTTTTATCCCAATATTTCCACGGGATCGAGACTTACGCGGGCGAAACCGCGGGGCGCTGCTAGTGAATAATAGACCACTGTTGGTTGTATTTTAGTATTCGAGGCAGCTCTGTTTTGTTCTTTAAACAATAAATCTTTGTAATTTATCTCTCTGCCTCTTAACCTAGTTAGCTAATAGAGGTCAAGGTGAAATATACTAAAATTTTGTTCTACAAAGCTTTTAGGCTCACTTTTATTACAAAATGGTTTTGTACTAAAAAGGGCAAATAAAATTAAAAAATTACTGAGTACTTTTTATTGTATTAATAAATAGCTTTAGAATTTTCCTAAATATCACACTGAAAAGTTTTAGATAATAAAAAACGGAATGATATAGAAGCCTGTTAATATTTTTTTACTTTTCGAAGTAGCCTCCGTTCCTTTCTAAGCACCGTCGAAGCAGCGAGCCAGAAGATATCCCACGCCTTTTTCAAACGCAGGGACGGCATCTTCGGGGTTCATAAGACGAATTCAATATACCTATACTTATGTAATATATTTATACCTATCTTCTATATATCATCCTAGGGTGATCCTCGTAGCAACTCCCTAACACAGGTTATTGAATGTGCTCGTAAAGGTGGGGTATTCTTTCTAAAAAAATATAACCAAATTATTTATATCACCAATATACCTTCCTGTACTAATAGAAAGATCCAAACCAATGCAAGAAAATAAAATTATAGGTACATACAAATATTTACATTAAGCGGGAATTAATTGCGCGACCCCTGCCGTTGTAATTAAAGAGGTCAACAACATTTTATTGTAACCTTAGAAAGAAAAGTACAAACAAAATAACTCTTTGATAGCTCCTTTTTTGTTCGAGTCGCCATTGTCTAGAATGAGCTGCCTGCGTCTATTTTACCAGACAGTTATAATCCTGGAACGTTCAAGAGTAGAGTGAACAGGTTTCTTGGACTGGTGTGTACCATCTTTGTCTTCATCGTCACTTTCCAACAGGTGAGTTTGAAGACAAACGCATGCTCCTTTACTGAATAAAAAAAAAAAGAAAATATGTACATTATTAATTAAAAATGTATAGTTGGATATATTTTTGTAATCGTCTTTTAAAACTCTTCATTTTCATACCCCACTCTAAAAGTTCTCGAAAAAAAAATTTTAATACATTTTGGCGCCAACAATCCTACATCGATTTTTTAAATTTTAAATCGGTTCAGCCGTTTGTTAGTTACGAGGGAAGATAGGAACGGACATACATACAGGTTAAACTTATAACTAAGCTAGCAGCGCCCTGCGGTTTCACCCGCGTAAGTCCCGATCCCGTGGGAATATCGGGATAAAAAGTAGCCTATGCGGTAATCGAGGTTTCCAGCTATCTACATACCAAGTTTCATCGCAATCGGTTCAGTGGTTTTTGCGTGAAAGAGTAACAAACATCCATCCATCCAAACTTCCACATTTATAATATTAGTTGGATTAAAAATTACTGGCCGTGTATTTTCACTGGCGCTATGACATCAACGGTCTAGTCAGAAGTTGCTGATAGGGCGGGTGATTGAACTATCTCAACCTTTTTTGACATCGCTTCACGACATATCAACCCAATTATATAAGGGATATTAACCTATAGCAAAATACATATAATAATATGTTTGTGTATTAAGCCATCTTCTGTTTTATATGAATGTTACTGACTGGTTACGAAAATCAATGTTTTTACACAGCAAACAAAAACAATTTACTAATTTAAAAAAATTAAAAACATAATTGCCCTGCCAAAAAACGGACTATGGCACACAGCCGCCATATTTTTTATTTTTATTTTAGCCAGTGTTACTTGGGATGATGTAAGGATTCTAACGATACCCCATACCTCCAAATCTGTTTAGGCATTTAGAAGTTATGGTGCAATAAACAAACTCACATTATGTTTCGAAAATAACAACAAATCTAATGTTACAAATTCTTTTCCAACATTTAATTGCAAGAGGACTTTTAAATATTTATTTTAACATCAGTAAACTACCTTATCAACAAACGCGAGCTTCTTAAATTACAGGTTAGAAGCGCCTAATCTAATAGCATTTCAATTCATTACTGTCGTTCTTTGTCTTGATGAAGGAAACCCGGATACAACGATCGATTCAGATCCATTAAAGACTTGTTTGTTATGTCCGTATAGCTATTAGCAGCTATACAAAGATAAAACGCTATCTTAATGATACCTTTTGTATTTATTTATCTTGTACTTGGAAAATTTTTCATTTCGTTCATTTTAGGACGAAAACATTCACTCAATGATAAGCTGCATGTCAAGATTTTTATGAATCGCTTATTATTATCAAAGGGACCATGTATTGTACATTTGAATACTGCTAATATGTAAGTGACTTGACCATTGTTCTGTCCGATTTCTCTTTCTGTTCACAATAAGTACACCAATTATTAAAATGACCATTACGAATATTTATATTATAACTATATTATATTATATTATAACTTTGATGTCCCGAAATTTCTATCGACCATATTATTATGTTTGTTAGATATACCACGGCCTCACAGAAAACTACTTCCATTGCTTTTCGGCGCGTGAGTGAGGTTACCGGAAGCCCTAACCCTTCCCTCTCTGCCTCTCCCCCCCTTCTCCTCCACTCCCCCCTCTTCCGTCATCAACACACACATCCGCCATCTGTTTCTACGCGGCAAACTAACATTATAAGCCATAATACCATAGCTTTATTGGAATATCGAGAGGGTTGGCAACGCGCGAGTGACAACACGGTCTTGTGCCACCTTGTTTATGTACAAAAAGATTATTGATGAAATTTCCGAATATATTTATCTGGTAATAGGTTAACTCATCCCTTAATTAACTACTTGTTAGGGCTGGACCAGACATAGAAATCAAGCCGTTTAGACCGTATAAGAAAACAAGCATTGCTTCACGCCGCTTCTGTGAGGCCGTGGTATCACTCCGGTCGAGCCGGCCCGTACATGCCGAAGCATGGCTCTCCCACAGTTAAACTATTATATATGGTAAGGTCCTCGCTTGGCTGAGAGGTAACTTTAAGATAGGGGTGATTGCTTTTTGGGATATAAATTGATAGAGGCTATAAATCAAGAGAATTAAATTGGACACTGAGCTAAATACTTTAACATTCAAATATAACAAAGACTTCTTGAAACCGTCTTCTCTTGTACTTCCTTCTACCAATTATACATTTTAAATATACTAGATGAATACCCGGCATCGCTCGGATGAAATGTGACTCATAAATCATAATGCACAATCTTTTACAAAATGTAGGTAGAAATAAAAAAAAATATTAAAAAAATCATAAAAGTTGTTTAGTTTGATAGAATGAGTACTCACCCGAGAAGTTGGCAAAGGTACTTATTAAGAATCCGACAGCTCTATCAATAAAGGCTCACTGAGAACACTGTGTCATCACATCACTGACACTGACTGACAGGGATGCGTTCATAGAAAATATGGCGGTACTGTGCCCGACCGGACGGAACTGTAACTTCACTGATACGTGTAAATCGGCCTTAACGAACTCAAAATGGCATCCGAGTGGCAAGTGGCCAATATTAGCATTTAACAAAATACTCGACAATTCGAATTTTGCGGATATTGTATTGTCGACTCGAAATCATTATTTTTTTATGTTTTATTATTCAGTTAAGGGTTCAATCGAGTCTACTGTACCCCTTGACCAAATTACTAATATAGAAGATTACGAATAGTGATTCAAATATTATATTACAAGCCAGCTTCTACCAAGTTCAAAAGAGGTTTGAACATTACAATATTATACAAGTAGTACTATTTATTATCTGTAACTATTGTAAAATCTGTTTACCTTGAACGATATCACACCGGAACAATATTTTAATTACACAGTCGATAGGCAGAATCAATTTTACCGCTTTTTACCGAACAACGGCCGACCTTGGCTGGTCTTTGATGCAATGAGTCACGACCAAAAAGTAATTTATAATTGTTTATGAGCGGGAACTGGTTCTGTTGTTATAATTTAGTCTATGGTATGGTAACCAAGGTCAGTGTGTGGATGGATGACCGCTGCCGTACCTACTATGTATTAACAAAAAATTTATACATATTTATACATTTTGCGCGGAACCCTAGTTGTTTTTTCAAAATAAAAGTAGTCTAAGTTACTCCTTATAACACCAGCTATCTGCCAGTGAAAGTCCCGTGGATATCGGCCCACTCGTTCCGGAGATTAACTGGAAGAAACAACCAGACAGACAGATAAAAACTTTAAAAACTGATTTTTAGGCATATACCTATGCCTAAAAATCAGTTTTTAATTTTTTTATCTATCTATCTGTCTGTTTCTTAAAAGCAACTTATAAAATTAAATAACTTAAATTATATTTAATACAACAACTTGTTTATTTTATTAGTCTCTATGGTACCTGCCAGTAATCCCACTATCCCACTAATATTATAAATGTGAAAGTTTGGATAGATGGATAGATGGATGGATGTTTGTTACTCTTTCACGCAAAAACCACTGAACCGATTGTGATGAAACTTTGTATGTAGATAGCTGGAGACCTGGATTAACACATAGGCTACTTTTCATTCCGATATTCTCACGGGATCGGGACTTGCGCGAGTGAAACTGCGGGGCGCTGCTAGTGTTTTATAATGTAATAAATCTAGGCAGGTACTAATGTTTCTAATATTATTATGCGAAATTAACTATATCTGTCTGTTAGGTTTTCACGCCTATACCGCTGAACTACTTTTGACGGGACCTATGAGGACGACATGGCTACTTTTGTCGCAAAAATAAAACTTGAAGAAAAATAGGCTATTCGAAGTAATAACTCTACGAAGACGAAGTTGCTGTCGCTAACTAGTTTAAATTAGTTAAAAACCTTTATTATACTAATGTTTGTTAATGTGTCATTCATTAGTAAATAGGATCATTGACCTGCCATTAAATAAACAGCAGCCTTATCATTGATATTTACTCGATGACAGCACATTTGAAGACTATTACTTAATTATGTATACATATACGTTTATACATGTCCATAGTTGTTTACTTGAAGATAAGATACATTATTATTGGAAATAATTAGTTCATATTTATATAATGAACCGTCGTTACTAGTGATACCGCTAGCAGTAGTTTTAGTAGGCGGTATCCGGAATCCGCAGCGTATTCCGTAACCCGGATATCCGGTTTATCGACGTTTATGTTGCTATTTATTTGTGTCTTGGCTTAGTTATTCATTCAAGTTATTAATGTTTTATCAAAGAACATAAAATTGTTAGTATCTATTCCGGCCTACTTATAATTATTTTGTAGCTGTTGTATTCGGCTCTGGTCCGTTATTATGATGCCACTAGCCGCCCCCGCAGTTTCACCTGCGTTTATGGTTACTGCTCCGCTCCTATTGATCGTAGCGTGTTTTTATATAGCCTTACTCGATAAATGGGCTATCCGACACTAAAATATTTTTTTTAATTCGAACCAGTAGTTCCTGAGATTAACGCCGTTCAACCAAACAAACAAACTCTTCAGCTTTATAATATTAGTATAGATTTATAAGTATACTAAAACCAAGCTTAAGAAAATGTCTAAATTAGCATATTTTAAGAGCAGAAAAAGGCTTTTTCATTCTATATTATGAAGGAAAATTACAGTCTTTCAAAAGATTTTTTTATCTTAGGCTGGGCTTAGCGGAGAAGCGGTACCACGGTTGGAGTTAAGAGAAGTTGAAAGAACCAATTAGTTGTTTTACTTTACCGTTACTACATTGATTCTAAATTGTTAACTGTGCTGAAGACTTCTTGAATTTTCACTGTTACCGGATGTTCTGCTATTGAAAGCTAACGTTGGCAGTTGGCCAGCCTTGAAGAAGTCGGTTGTTACGCTAACAGATTTATCATTTCAATAAATATTTAAAGCATATAATAAAAGTAGGGATTTACGGTTATAATCAATAGTCAGGCTGATTAGTAAACGCTTAAGGACTAATATTAGAAAGTACCCATATTTTTACTAAGAACTGAGTATTTAAAATCTTATCATTAGTTTGGTCGGATTGTTAACCGGATATTTTCCTCATTTCTAGTAACAAGTAAGTAGTACGTAAGGCCACGTGTGTATTTTTTACATTATACATTGTTAACTGTTTTATATCAGTTTGATAAACGGTTAATGTTATTGGACTTTTTTTTTTTTAGCGTATTGATACCCCTCGTGGGTCATCACCTCATCGGGTCTAAGAGGGATGTGGTGTTTTGGCTTTACCGATTAACTTGCACAATCGTCAAGTCCCGAGCGGTACATTGCAAGGGGCTTGGGTAAAACCTAAGAAAGAAATCCTCTTATGCCCCGTTCCTATAATCAAGAAACGATTCGTTTTGCTTAAGGACGGTAAAATTTCGTTGAATTTTCAACAAAAAAATTACCGTCCGTAAGCAAAACGAATCGTTTCTTGATTATAGGAAGGGGGCATTAAACAATCTAGTACCCCTAGCCTAGAATACATACCAGTGCTATCCTTAGTCCGATCACACTGGATTACGATCACAGTTGTAGGTACATGTTTAGATTTATAGAAATAATTTTAACTGAATATAATATTTCGTATTTAATGAGATTTTGTTGTTTTATTTTTTACTTGTGTCAAGGACAATACGAAATTAATTTGCCAACTAGTTGTAAATGTTAAAATTTGTTTGCCACCTTGGATTCATAAAAAAACAATATAAATAAATCAATCTATGTACATAAGTGATTAACAGTAACTGTATAATATACAATGAATAAGTACCTGGCAGATCGAGCTTCGCTCGGTAACTTTTTGTAACATCGTCATTAAAAAAAATATTTCTTTTTGTATAATTGGATTTTTACAGGAAATACAACTATGCAGTTGAACTTAAAATGCAAAACTGTATCTGTATATAAAACTTCATCAAAATCGTTTGAGCCGTTTCCGATACACCCGAAATATAAATACATACATAAATAAATACACACATACAAGAATTGCTCGTTTAAAGTAATAAGATAGGGTGCACTTTTGAACATTTCATGTAAATTTTTAGAAGAATTTTGTACAAAGTCGGGCTAACACTGCGCCTTGTCGGCTTCAGAAAGTTCATGTCCCCTAGCTGAGAAGATGTTGATGATAATATTGTTTTGACAGAAGATATTCCAGTTTAACATGTCAGCTTGTTCTTAGGTCATTGGCTCTGAACAACATACTATCTTTTTTACAATACATTCCTAATGGTTTACATTACGAGGTCCAGCTAGAGGCCATTGTACTGAAACTAGTTTTTTTTTGTACGCTTGATAAATCTGAAATGAGGATAAAAAGCAGTTCGGGCAGAGACGCAAACCTTTTGGAGAACTCGTTATTATGGTTTAAAAAGCTAAAAAATATTTTTAACCGACTTCAAAAAGAAAGTTTTTAAATTCTGCTATATGTATTTAACGCGATGTCTCATTATTTGTGGAGCGAGTTTGTAAGGAGCTATTGGGGTTGCTAATGGGCGATCCAATCAATGACGGATTATCAGATCTAGATCACATCAATACAATTTTTTCCTTAGGCGGAGATAGGAGAGGGGAGGGGATCAAAACGCATGCTAATTTAGAAAAAAAAGTAATGAGGCATCTTCAAAATTGATACCGAGAGCTTGAGCTGTAAGCTTATTGGTACCGCTATATGTTGTAAAAAATGCTATCCGATTCTGCTGGGCAGATTCTCAGAAACTAGAAACAAAAAAACAAACCCAAAACGATGATTGGGGTTGAATTTTATCAACACTAGATGGACATGGATACCCAGAATTCCTTGCTCCAATTTCATCTACAAAAAAAAATACTGTATGAGTGATGGAAAAGTTATTTTTACGCGAGCGAAGTCGCAGGTAAAAGCTAGTATTATATTTATAAAGTTTGATGACGTAACAAAGATAGCAAAAAAACTGATAAAAGAATACAATATTCGGGAAACATTCTTGGGAACGCGCCAAATAGGTGAAATCTACATTTCTTTTTTTACTTTACAAGTTTTCACTGTTGATCTCGTGACAAAATAGATATAATATATGTAAATAAATATTTTATGGCAGCATCCCAGTGGTGAGACAGATGAAAGACGTTCCTACTCTACATACCCTAAAGTGATATGATAAATCTTTTGGGTTTTCAACGCGTGCGATGAACAAGTATAAAAAAAAAATTAAAATACCCCCGACTCAAAAATCCCTTTAACGAGTGGAAAAGTACTGACTCGGAAATTGTTTTGAATTATCGCTAAGAACCCTCTCGATCAAGTCACCTTTCGAACAAAAAAAATCAAATCCAAAAGATCTATTCGTTTAGAAGCTATTGTACCACAGACTCCTCCATCCCCTCCATTGTGAAACTCCTCCTCCTTACGTCAGGGTAAAAAAAATAGGTATCACTCAAAAGAATTACCGTTCAACATAAAAAGCGTAAGCCTTATATCAGTTTAAATAAAAAATGAAAGTTTTGGATTGCTTTATGTATTAATATATTATTGTTTACGTATTAATATATGTAACCATTTCAGAATAGAATAAAGCGTTGAGAACTTTACCGAATTTTTAACGAGCGTCCATATTTAATCAATAGTATATCCACCCCTACAAAACCATGTACACATACGCCATATACTCTACGTCGAAAACCCACTCACTTTTTTCATCAACTGCCCAGAAACGTGACCGTGAAGCTAGTTAAACTTCTGAGGTACCTCGAACCAGGCCAAGAAAGTTTGATTACACTCAATTTGAAACTTTTCCAAATTAACAAACTTCTACGAATTAAAAAGTAATTATTATACTTTTTTGTCTACTATACTTTTATGTACAGGAAGTAAAATGTTCTTTAATAAGATATGTTTGTAAGGCTTCCAGCTAACATTATTGTATCTACTTTGCAGCCTGTCATCAGTATATAATATTGTACTAACTTAGGATGTACGGTGTTACTCCCGTGTGTATTTTTTTATGGTATAGATGGCAAATGAGCAGACGGTTCACCTGATGGTAAGTGACTACCTCCGCCCATGGGCACCTGCAACTTAAGAGTCACAAGTGCCAGCCTTTAAGGTGGAGTAGGGGAAGGGAGGGAGAAGAAGGGGAGGGGGAGAGGGAAGGGTTAGGGCCTCCGGTAACTTCACTCACTCGGCGAAAGGCCGGTTTTCTGTGAGGCCGTGGTATCACTCCCGTCGAGCCGGCCCATACGTGCTGAAGCATGACCCCCCCCTGGCTAGTTTCAGACCGAATATTCCCGAAATCATTGACTGGCCTGTTGGTCTAGTGGTTAGTGATCCTGACTGCTGAGCCAGAGGTCCTGGATTCGATTCCCACACAGGACAAATAATTGTGTGATGAGCACGATAATTTGTTCTGTGTCTGGGTGTAATTTATATATATTATGTATGTATTTAGAAATACATAAACATGTTTATCAGCAGTCTGGTTACCATAGTAGGTACAGGCTCTGCCTAGTTTGGGATCAGACGGCCGTGTGTGAAATGTGTCAAGTTATCATTATTATTATACACACGTGAGTAAATCCGTATATGCTTTCCTCACGAAAGTTTTTAATCCAATCTAGCTATATCGGTGACCATATGAGCTCGGTTCCCGAGTCAAACATCTATACAATCTCACAAACTTTCGCCTTCATAATATTAGTAAGATTTCAATATTTGCAATGTTTCAAATTGGTACGACAATTTTAGACGTTGGTTAAATTCCACTTCCAAGATTTGTTCATATAAGTATTTAGATAGTTTACAGGTGAAGCTAAGATAGCGTGCTAATAAAACAATTTCGTTTGTAGGTCGGTTCTGGTCGCTGCAGCTCTCCAGGCACGGGACCGCTTTCACCAGCCGAGGGTCCGCGATGGCCTCATGGTCACCATCCGCACCCGCTGCACCATGCCCTACTGTCTTCCAGCGTCAAGAGAGGCAAGGAGCTGTGAGTATCTTATGGGTATTTCATGAGTCTTGTTACTCTAACTATGGATTGTGTGATGATTTGATGATAGATGTGTGTTAATGGCGGAGGGTGAATATAACATTCAACCAATCACAGATAGGAAAGCCGGTGTAAAACTTTTTATATTAATCCTTCGCCACGGATTTGTTGCATAAGATTATGTATCGAGTATTCTCTTTCGATGGGTCCAGTGTATATGTTTACCTGTCTTGGTACCGACCATTTATACAATGACAGTTTAAGTTATACTGGTCAACGATATATTGATTGGACAACAGATTTTTAATACTTACTGAATTTCACTCTGTTTTTCCTGTCTGTCTGTTATTTCACCTGTTCCAATTTTTTTTTCATAACACGAAATATTGCAATATTAGAAAATTTAATCACTTTGCAAATAATTAAGACGAACATAATTATGCCTTTAATGTTTGTATAAATGTATGTACTTTTCCAATCTCTGAAACCACTGCGCCCATTTAAAAAACTTTCAACATTTAACCATTCAACCTGGGCATTGTCGGTTTGGCTTTGTTACTAGCAACTCGTCCCGGCTTCGCACGGGTAGCAGAATTTTTTTACACCTTGGGTTACATTATTGGAGTTTTAGTAAGGATCCCTAATTTTTTTTAAATATGATATAGCCTATGTCGCCCAGAGTTAGTGTAGCTTCCTAACAGTGAAAGAATTTTTCAAATCGGTTCAGTAGTTTCGGAGTCTATTCAATGCAAACAAACAAACAAACAATCAAATCTTTCCTCTTTATAATATTAGTATAGATTATATTCATGCTGTGCTACACAGACGCCTTTTCTTTTGATATTTAAGTCCTTAAATATATTTTATGTAAAGAAAACATTTACTCTACTCATGTATTTTAAGATACTCATCGGAAGAGATCACTTGGAGAAATTTTAGTACATAGTGAGGCAATTATGTATTTACGGGCAATAACGCGATCACGCGATTCCCGTAAATACATAAATATATCATGGAAAGCGAAAGTTTAAAAGTTAGTATTGTGAGGCAAGTACTTCAGTAAAATAAAGTGTTTTCTTAGTATCTGCATAATGATATTTTGAGCATTAGTAGCATGATTTGTCTATATTTGAAGAGGTCTATGTTCAGCAGTAGACATTTTGAATGACTAAATAGCTAGTGAAAGCCTTAACAACTCAATTTAAGATATAATTATGTATGCACGGGGAGAAAATGGAAATGTAGAACTATTATTGTTCTTTGATGAAACTATTGACATTACTTTTAGTGGTAAATTAGATTACACATCGAGAAGACCATCAAACTCAGGGCTGGGGTCTTCTTTGTCGTTTTAAGGATGAGCTGGTTGCTGCTTGAAAGGGCTCACAAATCTTCGGTCGTTTGCTCCGTCTAGAAATAGAAAAAAATACCTACGTTATCCGTTTGTATTCGGTATAATTTTGTCTTGACATTTTTACAGGATCTAACGTAACTGATGGTACCTAGTAAGATTTTACCCATAATAAATACTTTTGTAGGTATAAAATATCGCCTAATTCATCTAATTTTAAGTTACTAATTGTGTTTACAAAAGAAAAAAAAATCAAGGTAATGTAATTTAAATTTATTATAATAAGTTTATATGTCCTTCTAAAAATCTTGATTCTTCAGTAAAAAAAACGTATTAAAATGGAGTTATTTAAATAAAATCTAAACCTCCAACATGTGCGAAATAACGACGTTGAATAAGGGTGGATGTGGATCACGGAAAAAGAAGTGACAATTATACATACATATCCTCACGTCCTATTCCCGTCTAAGACAAGCAGAGACGATAGAGCGCAATAGGGTAGATGACTGTCAAGTCAAATCAGTATCTTTTTAGTAAACGAACGGTAGCGTCCGTACATTTTTGTATGAAATACTGAGGCGTGACGTCACGCCTTAGCATTGTCAAATCATTTACTTTTAATGTTAATTTAACAACTATAATCTAAATTAAAAACGTTAAAATAAAACTGGACAACATTTTCACAGTATTGTTAGTTAGTTTATTGCGACACTTGGCGAAATAATTTATTTTGAGCATAGGCATCTACCCAATTTACTATGATCCTGATATACAGCTTGCGACTCTTCCACATCCATCAGACGTCGATAAAGATAAAAAATGATACAATGAAAAATTTCATGAACAGCGACTTTGACGAATTATTTGTTACTCTATGCAAAATGAAGTGAAGCCTTGTGCTTTCTCTCATAACTTTATTAACGGTGCCTTGATCTACACTTTTACTTGCTGTGGTTTTGCGACCGACTAGATGATGTCTAGCAGCTAGACCCGGATGCTTAGTAAGCATGTTTACTACACATGTCAACTTCAAAATCAATAATAAAAGTTTATTTATGGTCGTATGTGCTATTTATCTCACCATAGTGCCAACAAGTCCATGGCCGCCTTTCATCACGGGGGGTCTACCGCGAGGCAGAACCAGTATAAAACATTTTATTCTCTTTTTGAGGAATACTGCTACGCTTCTACCACTACTATAAAAACTTCTACTGTTAAACTTATTTATGTTGCTTAGAGGGGGAGGCGGGATTGGGCTAGAGGGCACTTTAGTACAAGAAAGCACGTCACTTTGAACTCAATTAATATTGAGTAACGAATATTGAATGAATAGTTACCAAAATGCCAAATTTTACTCTCATAATAAACTTATAATAATTATGTTACACCCAAACATACATAAAAAAGAATATAAACATCCAAATTGAGAACCTCTTCCTTTTTGAAGTCGGTTTAAACATTATTAATAATTAAAAGTTCCAGATATTTGCTCACCAACGTGGAAAGTAAGGTGTTATACATTCATTAATCACAATATTAATTAAGATCATTAGCTGTACCATGCATGTTACTTTTTCATTGTTACATAAAATGTTCAGAATGCAGTGTCAGCTGTTTTTATGTTAATAGTTTCATCAAATCATGAAGGGGTTTAAAAAAAATAGGTAGCAGAATTGTCTAATGTCACTAATGTGTTGCCTACATGTCTAACCGAATTAGAAATAAGGATGTGTGAGTATTACTTTAGATTTTTTACCATTTAGGACTTGTTTCACTATTAGAAAGTATGTAAAAGTTTGACCTCAAACAGTCTAACAAATGATAGTATTAAGGGACTGTACGAATTCATAAAAACAAGTAAAGATTCTTACACTTACTGTAGACAAAAACACATTTACAAAAAAATATGACGTTATGTGTCATTTAACGCGTTTCAAATGTCGTGATACAACGTCAGTTTGTCGAGGACCTTTACATATTTGTGACACATGGCATTGCCGTTATGTCTCATTTCCGTGTGTATATTTTATTATGATGAAAGATGATAGAAAATCATCACCTTTTAACAAAAAGAATTAGAGTTTTTTTTTTATGGTATAGGGGGCAAACGAGCAGTCGGGTCACCTGATGGTAAATGACTACCGCCGCCCATGGGCACCTGCAACTCGAGAGTCACAAGTGCGTTGCCGCCCTTTAAGGTGGAAGTAGGAGAAAAGGTGGAAGGGGGGGGGAAGAGGGGGGAGAGGGGAAGGATGGGAATAAGGGAAAGAGAAGGGTTAGGGCCTCCGGTAACCTCACTCACGCGGCGAAATGCAATGCAAGCATTGCTTTACGGCCTTTTTCTGTGAGGCCGTGGTAACGAGCGGAGTCGAGCCGGCCCATACGTGCCGAAGCAAGGCTCTCCCACATTTCTGTGTAGTTTAATGGTATGGCCATAAATAAGACTGATATATTTACAATTATGTTACAAAAAATGGTAGTGACACGCATGCAACTGTGTGGGGTTGAACTCTTATTTTTGTCTTTTCAAATATCTGTCATTAAAAACTGTCATTAAAATTTGAATATACTCGTCTAAGGTGAAACAGGTGCTAAATAATATATAATTGCTTATAATTAGTCTGTTATGTTTTACTAGTTGTCATTAGCTGTTTTTTTTATTGTTAATTGGAATAGCCGTTTGTCTTCCATCTCACCTAATGGAAAATTAGATGAAGACGAAGATAGTATGCATGCTTATCCAACAGAAGCATATTCACTCTACTCTTGAACAAATAGACGCAGGCAGTTCATTCCAGATTCGAACCAAAAATGAGCTGTCGAAGCCTTTAGTAATACTTTTTTTGTGACAATGAAAGGATGTGACTTCTGTCTGGGTCTAATTGTCCGATGAAGGAAAGCTGAAGGTTCAATTAATTCGAAGAGAACTATTTGAACGTTCACTAGAACCGACACTATCACTGGCTTCGTCTTAAGAACTAAATTACCACTGGTGTTACCATTTTAAGATCAAATTCACTTACAAATATTACAACTAAATGTTTTTTCACTTAAATAGTAAACTCCCTGGCTGACGTGGCCTTGCAAATATACATATAATCAATGAACTCAATGTATTCGTACATCCAGACTCGGAACCACTCTTTGTTTCTGTAATTTAATGAAAAGTTGAAATCTATATTGCCTTTCTCTTATTTGAATAGACGACGCACTGCACACTAAGTATGTATATAACAAACAAACCATTTATTGTTAATAATTGAACAAATGTATTGTAGACTGAAAGCCGACCCCAACTTAGTTGGGAAAAAGGCGCGGAGGAGGAGGATAAATTGAACAAATGTATTCCATCGTGTTTTATAAAATATTTTTAGTTTACAAGTTCTTTAGATTTCATTTAATGATTTACAAATGCCTCTATTAATGATATTAACGATTTCAATGTTTTTTTATATCTGTGATCAATATTAAACTTGTCAACGCACCGCTGTTACTTGTAGCAGGTCTCTAAATCCCGGGAATATCCATATTAACATCATCCTAATTTTTTTTCAATTTACCTTATTACAATTGACTTAAACGTAGTAGAGTTGGTTGAATATTATATCGAAATTCATATGAGATGTACTGATTATTAAAAGCCTTAGCAGTCCATCATTTTTCAGGGATTACACAATCAATTATTAGTTTAATTCTGTTCTCACCTACAAACAGACAATTACTTTCTCTTCGTTCATGAAAACTTTTGTTGTTATCTTAATAAAATCAACCAATAAAATTTTTATCTAAATCTTTTCCTTACCTTATTTTAGTTTTTTTTTTTGTAAATACCTTAAGTAACCTTAACTACGTAGGTACCTTAAGTTTGTCTTAGTCAACAAAACTTTATATACTACATACAAATTCTGTTTGCATGAATTCATATTTTATTATTTTTCATACATTTTTAGCAAAGTTATTTTTAATGTTCTATGACTAATACTTGTGTTTGTATGTGTGTACAGCGATGGTCGCAGATGGTCGGTGGCGTCGCTTCCGTCCTCGGGCTACGGGACCACTCCGGGCAGCTCTAGTCTTTCGGTAAGGATATAATATTACATACTAGTACTTACACCCCGGTTCGAACCCCACCGAGTATTCTACCGACTCCTAATGCTTGTTTTAGCTTAGCTGGAGGGGTAAACAAGAATACTCTTGATGTGTGATCCACGATACCAGTAGTCTTAAAAAAAAACTAAGGTAAATTATGATGATCCAGAGACGTTGTGAAGACTGTAAAGAGTGACCAGCCCACTGTCTAAATAAATTCAGCAGTTTAGTTACCATAGTACAGGCTCTGCCTAGTTTGGGATCAGACGGCCGTGTGTGAGGTGTCACAAGTTATTATTATTGTTAATTATTTGGACGACTTCTGATGCGCAGCAGTAGAGCATTCGACTACGTCAAGTGTCGCTAGTTCGATTTCCTTTCCGTACAAATATTTTCGTGTATGTCTATTTGCATTGCTCTTGGTGTTTCTATGTCGTATAATACATATTATGTATGTATTTATTATAAAAATAAACCTAAGAATATATGACCGTGACCGATTAATTTATATCTAGAAAGTGCTGTGTGATATGTTTCAGAATATTATTATTACTATATAACCCGCGCAACTTCGTTTGCGTCACATAAGAGAGATCAATTTTCCCCGTTTTTGCAACATTTTTCATTGATGATCCGCTCCTATTTGTCGTAGCGTGATGTTATATAGCTTATATCCTTCCTCGATAAATGGGCTATCCAATACTAAAATAATTTTTCAATTCGAACCAGTACCTAGTTCCTGAGATAGCGCGTTCAACCAAACAAACAAAGTCTTCCGCTTTGTAACGTCACATGTCAGATTTGGTAATTCTGATTATTGGCGAGATAAGACATAAGTTAGTTTTATATCTACGTAAACTAAAACAACTTGTAGACACTCGAGCGCGGCAACCTAGTCGGAGTTGAAAATATTGAAAAAAAAAAAACGAAACCTATTAGACACATTATTACATCTTTGGTTTGGCAACTGACAGCTTTTCTCCTTTACTGGGTCAGGAGGTATTCAAATCATGCCATACCACGTTTCCTATCTGTATTTCCGTAAACCTAGCAATTTCTAAGAATTGTTTTGCACGCGTGCAATGTGTCACTTAGCGTTAATTAGTTTCGGAACTATATATGACTGAAACATTGTACTCGGAATCGTTCATGAAAATAGATTAAAAAATACTTAATGATGAGTTGTATGAATATCATATGTGGTTCAACAGATGATATGATTTGACTTTTTAAATATTTTCAGTTCGTCAAAACCCATAAAACAAAATTACTAGTAAGTATTTCAAATTTTGACCAAGGCTTTGCCAATATTTTTACTGGATAGTGCATTTTATATATAAAATGTTTATTTCTGTTTACTTCTTCTACTTTAATATTTGTGTTCAATAAAGACTACCTATTATGTACTCCCAGTGCAAGAAAAAACTGACCTGTCTCTGCCGAAGACCACAATTTCTGAAATAGTGTCTTGTCTAAATCGCGAATGCTTTGCGTGTCCAACCTTACATAAAATATGTATAAATAAAATCACAAAGAGACATAGTCGTGATCAGTAATTTAACGTAACGAAATCGATTTGGTTTGTATTCAGCGTGCGAACAAGGAAGGACCGTACTCCGCATACCGAATGTATATTCGTCTCGCTTTTCTTTGTTTACTAAATACACATGTTTGAGTTTCTTGATAATGGACATACCTGTATTACCTAATACAGTTATTACTCGTGATATCGCTTGGCCTCTTTTAAGGTTACTTATTTGTTCAGTTCTAGTTTTTGCCCTCGGCTACGTTCCGTACTATGCGATTCAAACAAGAATAAGACTGACTTTCCGCCATATTGTGATGTCATAGCTGTCAATTCGTAACAATTAGGTAGGATGAGCAGAACAGATATTTTCAAAATAATCGATTTATTTACAAAAAACGTGAACATTTTAGCGAGTAATTTTTTTCTATTTAAATTATGTGAAAACGGTAAACAATGACTGTTCAACGACGTATACTGGCCAATGAAATAAGCCAAAACATTCAAACTTAATAAATGATGGTCTAATTTCGAGCAACAAGTTATTTTTTAAATTATGAAATCAGTAGGTTTTGTTAGTTCTGTAATACTACAGCTAAAACGTAAAGTAAAAGAAAATTAAAGTTACACAAATTAGTTTTGTGTGCTAACCGTACTTTCCAAGTGGCATTTGACAGATTAAGGTCATTGACGTTCCTATTCTAGTATGAAACGCGAGAACAGTACTTTTTCTCAATGAAAAGTACCCTATGTATTCCTTGCAACGTGTATACAAAATTTCATGATGATCCGATAACAGCAGCAGGCAATGCATAAAATGCGAACAAACAAGATTGATTTCACATTTTTTTAAAAATAAATCACACAAATTGTAGTTGGTAATTTAGTAAGGTAACAAATTGAGCCTCTTAAAGTTACTACAGCTGACGCGGTTAAATACGAATTCAGCTTTATTTAAATTTTGCAAAAATTCAAGTGTTCAAAATAGATGGTTATAATGAATTAAATAAAGATAAGCCTTAAAAATAATGAAAACAATAAATAAGAAAAGTTTTAATTTACCAAAATGTCACGTGCGTGTATATAGTCGATTATTGTCATATTGCAAATATACTTGAATAAATATAATGTTAAAAAATGTAAAGGTTTATATAAGCAATAGCGGTGACGAATATTTATCATAAACAAAAACAGCACGTTGAAGAGTCGTGACTGCTATTAAATAGTGTTTTCGACCAAGAGATCGCTGCAGTTTTTGCCCTCCAGAGGTGATGTTTGATTAGTATAAATGTAGTGGTAGCAACAGAGAGAATTACAAAGCGTTTTCTACACCCAAACAAAGCATAGCTTGGCTATGGGTTTTAGAACACACAGATGAATATACTTAGATTTTTAGGGTTCCGTACCTCAAAAGGTAAAAAAGGAAGCCTTATAAGATCACTCTCTTGTCCGTCTGTCCGTGTGTCACCACCGATTTTCTCAAGAAGGGGTAGACCTAGCAAGTTGAAATTTATACCAGATACTGAGGTTTATAGTCCCTATAAGGTGTATAAAAATCAAGGTCCTGAGTCAACACGATAAAAAGATATGGGTAAATTTAGATTTTCGCGAAAACTTGTAAGTACCAAAATTTACCTTAATTTTCAACTTTTTTATTTTTCGGTATTTTCCCTTTACTTGTACTACTTTTGGGTCGAAAACCTATAGGGTACTTCCCATTTGCCTAGAATCATGAAATTTGGTAAGAAGCAAGGTCTGACAGCACAAGTGAATGAAAAAATCCGAAAGTCGTTAATTAGTAGTTGTATCACATAAAAAAAAGTTTTTGTGATTACAAACTTATATTTTGCGGTTGGATTGTTCGCTTTCGAAAAAGACGGGCAAGCCTTTGAGAATTGATTCCCGAGATGGA
Organism: Euplagia quadripunctaria; assembly: GCA_963859945.1. Classification (NCBI taxonomy): domain Eukaryota; kingdom Metazoa; phylum Arthropoda; class Insecta; order Lepidoptera; family Erebidae; genus Euplagia; species Euplagia quadripunctaria. The sequence goes on along the minus strand of OY982584.1, from coordinate 12,303,007 downwards.
CGTATACAAGTTTGTTTGCTTACGGAACCCTCGGTGCGCGAGTCAGACTCGCACTTGTCCGGTTTTTTAAATGTAAATCTATACGAATTATACACCCAGGGCAATGCAAATAGAGATATTAATGCATACAAATATTTGCAATGAGCGGGATTCAAACTCACGACATTATGTATTGTATAGTCAATTGAGACGTAGGTACTCGAACTGTTGGAGTCCGCTAACGTACACTTGATTAGATTAGAATAGACTCGTGGTTAAGTGGTAACCGAGTAGGTTAGCACATTGCAAGGTTCACTAAAAGCCAGGTCAGTCTTAGGATGGGTGACCATTCTTAAAACATGAGACCCCTCTGTGCCTCGAAGACTACGTTAAGCCGTCGGTCCCGGTTGTCATACGAACATCTGTGGCATTTGTTACGTGTAGTTAGAGTCCAAAAAAAAAGTCCGATGACCTGGTCTAACTACAGAACTTCGATATCGTTCAGTTCTTGGATTGTGGAGGTCTGATGGCAGTCGCTTCACGTAAAATCTCAAAGTTCGGCCGTTTCGTAATTAGACTGAAAGTCTACCCCAATTTAGTTGGGAAAAGGTGCGCAGGGTGAGAATAGACTGTTTAATAAGTGTTGGGTGTATTAATGTCCCTCCTTTGTCCACTTGTTGCAGTCGCAATGCTCGTCCCAGGAACGACTGCTGGCGGTGCAGGCGGTGTGCGAGCCTCCACGAGCGCCGTGCCCGCACTGCCATCAACATCAGAATTCCCTCAAGTAAGTCAAGTGTTATAAAACGAGTATCAACATTGGCAACCAAGTCACATCACAAACATATCTGATAAATGATAATTAAAAAAATACAAAATGGATCCAATAGAGCAGAAACCACTTACTAACCCCATGGTAAAAGATAAGTAAGTCCTTCCCCCTAAAAGATAAATGGTTGTTATCACATCATTCACATCTATACTGCTCTAGTGATAGACTGTACTAGCAATAACTTTATTCTACTTACTTAAATATCTTGTTAAACTGGGCTATCTAGGGAACGTACCCATACTACGTCACTACGTGACCCATTTTTTACACTTTTTTATAAAATGTTGCCACCTGTAAGTTTAAAAAGCGCTAAACGCTGCGCGCCATATTTGAATATAGCTCAAAAAAGAAAGGATATTGGCTACGTGACGAAAACCTAAGCACCCCACCCCTGTGACCAAGCGTGGTATTTTAAAGACCCCGGCCCCCCACAGAACGGGTCACGTAGTATGGGTACGTTCTCTATACTATTAATTAAACGATATTAGGAGGTAATATCTTTCTTCAGACTTGAATTAATGATTAGATGGCACTGGTGCAAAAAATGTTTACTTTCTATAATATTGAACAGCGCGCACTACGAGTTTCGTGCCGCAAGTGTCAAGAGTTGTAGCTTGTTCTGTTTGTTACAAACTTGTCAACGCTGCAGCGACTTTGCCGTCAAGCATCTACAACGCTGCGGCGCGACATTATACCGCAGTGTTATTGTTGCCGTGTGGCGAAAACCGATTAAATTACGCATAATTACTACTCCAATTATTGTTAATCTGTTGACTGACTGCTGTGTCCTTGTGTCTACAGCAGCTCGCAAGGCAGCGGTATGAACAACTGGGCGTCGTTGTCGGACAGCGGCGGGAGCGGACACACGGCGGCGCGCGCGCCCTCGCCGCAGTCTCCAGCGCGTCGCGTGCGCAGCCGGAGCCTCAGGTCTCACATTATATCCATATATGTATATTGTATACACTTACACTATTTTTAACGACCTCAGGACTACGAAAATTAAATCCATAGGAAATGAGTTGGCCATAAATATTAATCAAATTGTAACTTTTATGCCTATCGACTCAGCTTTCTTTTCTCTTCCAATATATGGTATATTCGGATATGTAATCGTCCGGCAAGTGATTAATTTTTTTTATGGATAATATACAATATTTAAATTTCACTACCACAGAGTATTCTGAAAAACGTACTTATAATTAAAACAAGATGAAGGGCATATCTAACGTTTATTAAATTAAATTATTAGTTTTAAAATGGTACTAGATTCAGAAAATTACAGATTTTTTTAAATTTTACCATCTGTAGTTGTTTTTACACAGTCAAGTCAAATTCGTTTCAAAAAAATCCGGGCCCGCAGCAGACAGAGGTAGATTTCGTGTTTTTTTTATTTTTTTTTGAAAATCTGCCCCCCAGTTCCCTCCCTTTGGAAGAATATTCCCTATTCACGAACTTAACCTTAATTTTTGCCCTGTTGATTTTTCGTCCAATTTTGAAAGCAATGGCAAGGCAAGGTGCATAATTGCGACCTCTATCATGCCGGTAAAATTGGGGTACATACATACATACATATATACATACATACATATATACATACACACATACACACATACATACATATATACATACACACATACACACATACATACATATATATATAAACTTTTTAACTGGCGGTTGTTTTGGGGTCTAGGGATCATAACTAGGCCTCCTATGAAGAAATTTTTGGAAAACTCGACAATTGGTACAAAACCAATAAGTAGACTTTCTTTCGAAATCTACCTAAAACATTCTTATAAAATTAGTGGAGTTATCAAATCTGAAGTCAAATGTCCGATTGTGTATGCAGAAACTGTTAGAAGCCAAGAAAGTACTACAATCAGATACACAGCCGGTTTCTGAAAGGCTGATCAACGCAAGATTAACTAATCGTATGCCAAATCTCTTGTCAAGTTTATATTAAGTTGCTGAAAGCATGATTAGGCACTTTGACTTGATCATAAGATCACTTAGCAGAGCTTAATAATATGTCAAATAACATTCGAATGACATTGATAGATTAGGTAGTAACTTATCCTTGATCAACGTTTCTAAACTCGAATTGATTTGACACCACTGTTAACTTGACAGCTCTGTTAGTTGAATAATATTTTGATCAACCTTTTAAATACCGGGTGTTATAACTCGAAGAATGACAGTTTAGCGATAAAACTGATTTGACAATAACATTGACGTAACAATACGATAGTTAATTTTTTATTATTATTTTTAATATTGGGGGTGGGAAAACTACTGTATTTTTTATTTTTCCTACCAAGTCAGATTTTAGTGGTGATGAATGTTCCTGAAGGTATAATGAACAAGTACAAACAAGAATTTTTGAAATCGGTTCTGTTCCAACACTTTTCCAGACTTTCCGGCTTATTAAGTTAACTATAATAAAAATCAATACTATCTACTTATTGATAAGAAACGAATAGTATCCTCCACTATACCCGTAACATATAAATATTATGTTAATTGTTAGTTTTTATTTAAATTAATAAAACAATTGAAAACTAATTTATTGTTAACCAAATCACGATTAACAATTGATTAATTGTTAATTGCTACCACTACTATTAACAATTAATAAATTGTTAGTTGATATTTTCCACAATTACAGTTGATCAATTGTTAGTTGTTATGGTGACAATTAACGATTAATCAATTGTTAATCTTTAATTGTCTTTACAATTAAAATTTGCCCAACACTGGATACAACGTCCCAACATCAACCCGCCAGGTCCGCCAGCCATAGTCTTAATTTGACAGTAAAAAAACGTGGGACTTTTTTATCCGACGCTTGTTTACAATTAATTTCTTTTTGTAAATATGTTAGATACTATACTAGTATAGATAAGCAAAAACTCAAATCAGATCACTAACTGCATACTATTTCGTTATCTTAATAGTGCACAAAAACACTGCTATAAGTGTTTTTGTGCTCGATGACTCAGAGACTGTCCGCAACGAATGCAAGGAATCTTGGCAAACGGTTTTGTTTACCCGCAATACGTGCCTGTGTTACGTCAGCTCCTTATACAATCCGTATTGATTATTATCTACATACATATAATTATTATCAATATTTATAAGGTGGGGCACAATAGCCGATCCCACTAGGATAGTACCTTTTTTATGCTATAGGGGGCAAACGAGCAGACGGGTCACCTGATGGTAAGTGCTGCCGCCCATGAGCACCTGCAACTCGAGAGTCACAAGTGCGTTGCCGGCCTTTAAGGTGGGAGTAGGGTAAGGGAGGGAAGAGGGAAGGGTTATTGCCTAGGAAAGCATTTCTTCACTGCCGGTTTTCTCTGAGGCCGTGGTATCACTCCGGTTAAGCCGGCCCATACGTGCCGCAGCGTGGCTCAACCACTAACACTGCACAATGTCCCAAAATATTAATGTAATCTAAGTTGAACTATGATTTGCAGTTCACCATCACGAAGCGGCGGCGGCGGCGGTTCCAGTGGAGGGTCAGGATCCCGCGATGACGCTGTATCAGCCATGTCGGCGCTCTTCGCAGCCAGGTTCCCGGCCGCGCAGAAGGCTATGGATGACAAGTAACGTTTTGTTATACGTAATTCCCAGAGAGCGTGTATAAAATAATAACTTCACACATCTGTTTGTCTGGTATGATTGTCCTAAGTTGTATGCCAGGCTCGTGGTAGATATCGCTCTGTCGTGTCTGCCTACCCCGAACGGGCCTAGGGCGTGAGTATCGTATGTGATGCATATATAATTCTCGGATTTGTTATCCAAATGGAAACTCCTGATTTTCAGTCTATTTTTTGGGCGAAAATTTACTTAAAAATAAAATTATAAAAAAAGTTATGGATTGAGGAAGGTTGTCCCACTTAAAAGTGCCAATTGAATTTGAAGTTGAAAAAGAAGCGGCGGTAGCGTAATGGCTAAGGCGTCAGACTTGCGATCGAGTGGTTGCGGGTTCGAACCCCACCCAGTGCACTATCGACGTGAACTCAATCCTAACACAAGCATTTAGCTTAGCTGGAGGGGTTAACAAGAATACTAGTAATGTGTGACCCACGTTACTAGTAAAATCTTAAGAAAAAAAAGAAAATTGCATAGCTATGTAAACATTTTATGTTGAAAAACTTTTAGTGTTTTATGTGATATTTATATAAAATATTTCAGGTTAAGAGGCCTGATCGATGAAATAACGGAGTTAGACAAAAAACCTGACAGGCCACCCATCGAAAGATTTGTTCAAAGACAGGTAAGAAAGAACATGGTATTGTCTATTATGATATGACTCAAAATAATTTTATATAAAATTTGATAGTTTATGTAAATAAGCTCAAGACTTAAGAGGTTTATTTATTTATTGCTTTTTAGAATATTATATAATATAATTTTTAGTTACTTTCGTCGGTTTAATTTTTTGTTAAAAAGATTTTTATTTGACGATTTTTTTTTATCATTAGCGCAGCTACATGATGTGATTATTTCTGAACGCAAATACCTGATAAAGTAATGAAAAGTAAACAGAAACACTATTCGTTCCTACAATTTTCGAGGGTTTCTCTCAATTTTATGAGGATCCCAACATCAGATCCTGACTTCCTTCACATGGGACCACTCTTGACGTATACCCTATCTAACAAAAAAAGAATAATCAAAATCGGTTCATAAATAACGGAGAGAGGGCTGAACAATCATAAAAAAAAAAAATATATATATATATATATATATATATATATATATATATATATATATATATACGGTCCAATTGAGAATCTCCTTTTTTTTTCGTCGGTTAAAAATAGACAGAACCACTGAGAAAAGAACCTTTTTAGTTGTACCTACGTATGTGTTTCGGGTGGGTTTATTTTTTCGGCATATTTGGCTTTTGGCAAGTGGCAGGGCAAAGCCTGACACCGGCGATTCACTCACTGAAAACGGGCCCTTGTTAGGTCTGAAAGTAGTTGGGCTCCCCAGAGACACACACATGAGCACAACAGTACATTCTTAACTACTTGCACCAATGTTTTGAGAACAAAAGGATTATCATTTTATTTAGTATAGTCTTAATGAAAAAATAAAATCAGCACCCTGTTGTGACCCTTAGGTCTCACTCTTCTTACGAGATGCGACACGAAATACCGTATTCCAACTCGCTCACAAGCGTACCATATGCGCCGACGCATTTCAACACTTTGTTATTTATGTAGCAGCATAAAAAAACCAAAGGTGTCAGGTCAGGTGGTACGCTGGCCATGCATAAGCCCCGAATCTACCGACCTGTCTTTGGAGGAACACCTAGTTTAAATGATCACGTTCTAGTGCGACACAAAAGTCCCGCGGTGCTGCATAAGCTTGCCAGTAGTTCGTGTGTCGAGAAGCGGATTGCTCTGAACTGTTTTAGGTTAACACAATCAAATAAGCATTTTTTTACATACCTTTGAATTTCCAGTGGTCCAGTCAGTCTGTGACTACAGTCAGTAACTACTGATAGCATTAATTCCTGTATAAATAATTACATATCACGGAACGCGAAAGTCTAAAAGTTACTATAGCATGGCTTTTGTTCTAGGTTCTAGAGATGGCGCGCGACTGTCTCCATAAGTCTGAATCGAAGCAGGTCACCAGCAGTTATTTCTACGACATGGCTGACAGCTTGGACAGGCTGCTGGCTGAGGTAACCGCATTACTTTTCTGAACCATTATTGAAAACTTCAATTTTGAACTCGTATTTCTGTATATGTAGCTACACAAAACTTTCATCCCCATCACTTGGATAATTGGAACTTCACTACTGTGTGGTTTTCCAGAAATTTTTCCCTCGCACAACCAGTGTGTGGATTAAATTATCGCTTGCGGTATTTAAGGACCGATACGACCTTCAAACCTTCAAGAAAAGAGCGTAGTCCCACCGCAAAGGCCGGCAACGCACTTATGACTCTTGGGTTGTAGATGTCCATGAGCGGCGGTAGTCACTTACCATGAGCTGTCCTCTCTTCTGCTCGTTTGACCCTTAAGCCATAAAAAACAGATTAACATAACAGTTGGGAATTCCACTTTTGTAATAACCAAAAATCGCTGTAGTTTTATAATCAAAAGGTGTAAAGTATTGTGTGGAGCCTAACTCGCCTACACCTCACAGTGATATACCACTGAGGCGGAAGACATCGCCAAGTACGTGCGCCAGAAGTTTAATTACGCGCCGAGAGTGCAGCTGCTTGAGTCCCGCCGCAACGTCAACTTCAAGGCGTTCGTGGTGCGAGTACCCAACTGTACCAGCACCAGGTGTTAGATGAAAACTTTTGGCCTCAAGGTGTGGTATTCCGTCGCTTCCGCGGACAAGTCCCAACAGACCGCACAAAGACTTAATGCAAGTGAAGAGTCACTAACTTAGTTTTAAGTTTTATTTAAACATAATGTATAATGTATTAGTATTTAGTATCTATATTTAGATTAAGGTATTTATGTATGGACCTATGCAGCTTAAAATAAATGATTATTATTATTGTACATTGTCAAAAAATAATAACTAAAAGTATTAACTACAACGATTTTTTAAAATTTTTTCGATAAGTAGTCTACAAAACAAAATGTCATAAAGTTTTATGTGTCTCCTGGGAAAGTTATCGAAATGGAGTTAACGGGTTCACAATACAAGGTATAGCATAAATTGAACAAGCTTTGTTCGCGTGGAAATTCAAATTTTTCAACGGGAACCGGGATAAAAAGTAAGCCTATGCCCGTTCCCATGATATAATTTATCTCCTTGCCAAATTTTATTACGATCCTTTCAACCGTTTAGTCGTGAAAAGGTAACAAACAAACAAACAGAGTTACTTTCGCATTTATAATATTAGTGTGGATGTAATTCTGTGTAATTCTATTTGAACTAGAGTGTCTGGCACTCTTCTTTCGCTCACTTGTTATTGTTCAACATAAACTGTTTTTTTTTGTTTCTAAATAAACCAGACACCTTTTCCCTCAAAGCCGTACCCTTTAGTCAACAATTTAACGTTAATATTATTTTTTAAAGACTCGAGAAAAATCAGCGGATGCGGGAAACCAAGTAGCACCTTTAGTGACACGGCTGATACTAGCGATGGCTCGGCCGGCACGACTACTGGAGTGTCTCGAGTTCGATCCTGAACGGTTCTACAGGTTATTGGAGGCTGCTGAAGGACACGCAAGGCATTTGCAGGTGTGTTTTATACTTTTTAACCCCTTACGCAACAAGGAGGTTGAGAGTGAAAGTAGAGAGATGTTATAAGTTTAACGTATATATCTGTCGGTCTGTGGCATCATAACTAATAACCGGATACAGGCTGCTACAGAAAGGTTTGGTCAAATTTTAGGAGCATAATGCTCCTAAAATTGTGTAGCTGACAAATTGTTGATTACCTTGACAAAAAAATTTTTTTTTTTGGCACAATGCGTTTTCTAATGTTGGTGTACATTTCTAAACAATATATACATTTTCATGTCAATTTCAAGGATTTCGTTTTTTTTATTCAGACATTTTCAGAAAAATCATGATATTACATCCAAAATCTTAAGTATTAAAACAATCCTAATATCATTCATGTCAGCTCTTGCTTATATGAAATATTGGCTTAATCCGTCAACTTTTAAGTTCAATTTGTTGTTTCTAAATCTAAATAAGATTTCTGTATTAAAAATCACGTTTTTTTTAATTGTTAGTGCTTTGCGTTATTCATGGGGTCTCCTATACGACCCTAAAATATGTCCACACCTTTTTGCAACAGCCTGTATAAACAATTTGTTTAATACTAATATGAACCTTATTATCTAGGGTATAACGACAGATATCCCACAATACATCATCCACAAGTTGGGTCTGTCAAGAGACCCCTTGGCTGAACTACACGCTCCACCCCCGCCGCCTCCGCCGCAGAATTCTTCGCCGTCCAAGTAAGTGATATAACAGGAAAAAATAAATAAAATATTTTAATTAACTAACAGCTACATTTTAACAACAGTTACATTTTTTATATATTGTATCATTGTAAGTTGTCCATCGACGATCATGCGTGACGAACCGCGGCCCAAAGTTTGATCTTAGGAAGTTCTATATCAGAGATGTTACGGATATGGAATTTCGGATCTGGATACGGATATATGAATAAAGTAATACCGGTTTCGGATACGGTTACGGATATCAAATTATTTCGGATTATCTGATAGGTTCGGTTATGGATATTAGATTTTTAAGGAATTAACTTGTACACATAATATGTATTTGCATCTTGATGTAGGTAAGTATATATTATAGTAAAATAAATTATTTAGACTCCACCTCTATCCGAAATTATTCGAAACTTTTATATCGGTTCCGGTTACGGTTTCGGATAGATTTTTATTTCGGTTATCCGATAGTTTCGGTTACGGTTACGAAGTTCCATAACATCCCTGTTCTATATTATAACTTTCATTGCGCGATGAAGGAACAGTAGTTACTACGTAGTTCAGCTCTTCTTCGCTAGATAGTGTTGAAGTCTGTTTTTGCTGTATATGGAAGTCGCCACATCTAATATTTTATTATCATCGGTTTAAATACTTTTGAATATCGGAAAGCAAAACAATGAATGAAATTCTATGTCGGTTGTGATTAAATTCAGTATTTGTTTGAAAACTGTATTCAAAGACAATTTCTTTTAAAAGTTCGGTAACAGAAATTTTACTTTATGCAACTTGACAATCAAGAACAAGACCCGTCTTAAAGTCAGCTGTTTCTGGTGACTATAGACAATCCTATCACCAGTGATGTCACTCTCCGTGATACCACTGGTGATACGTGTCCCAGCCCTTGTTAACCAACACTACACTTTTAGTTGTTTATCCGCGATGTTATTTAAGGTCAAAATGTTCTTCCATTGCTCCCCTTCTTACCTACTTTTCCCTTTAAGTATACTCCCAATTTCCCATTGTTCCCCGTTGACGGCAGTAGGCCCCCTACTACATGAGCGGGACCGAACTAAAGTTGGCAAAATTTGGTGTTTATAAGTCTCTGGCAACCCCTTTGGGGATACTATATGTGTGTATGAATGTATGTTTTCCCAATCATACGCCTCCAGTTCCAATAGAAATGGAATCTTCGAAAATAATTGTGTTCTTGCGAATATATCTAACGTGTTTCTCTTGTTTAGGAGCAGAGGTCGCACATCTCCACCCTCTGGTCAGGGGGGTGCGCCCCCCTCCGAGAACGATTACCAAGTCATCAAGCTGATCTCCAACGGGGCTTACGGCGCCGTTTACCTAGTGAAACACAAACAAACCAGACAGAGGTAATAGCTGTTTAGCTTTAAATCATCTAGATTAGTGCGAATTTTAACTGTATGCGTGTATGTGGAAGGTAATCTTCAGAACCGAAACCAGAAAAAGACGACAGCGCCACATACCGACCCCAATTGTGAATCTTACCGTCTAGAGACCCACTCAAACACAACATTTTTAATCAAAAGCGGTAGAGCAGCCGTTTATGAGGAGTATAGTGATAAAACAAGTACAGTAGAAGAAGTACCAACAAAATTTCCGTTGATTTTCCAAAGAAAAATCCTTCATACAAGCCTTGACCTGGCAATCAAGATCACAACACAAAATTAAACTGCCAAATCTGTCAAGCCATTCTCATGTGATACTCCGACACACATGGGGCAATTCTGTTTTATATAGGTGACAGCGTTTTTTTCTTGCGCAGGTATGCAATGAAGAAAATAAGTAAAAACAACTTGATACTGAGGAACCAAGTGGAACAAGCCTTCGCCGAGAGGGACATCCTCAGTTTCGCAGACAACCCATTTGTGGTGAGTTTTAATTTATCATTCATTCCCTTCCCATTGATGAAACAGTTCTTTATAATTAGATGAGTAACTCGGGACTAATCGCGATAATATTTAAATACCTCTTGGTTACCCGACATTTCGATCGAATTCGAAACGTCGGGTAACCAAGAGGTATTGTACCTTTTAAATATTATCGGGATTAAGTCCCGAATTACACATATAATATGTATCAAAGTCGCGAAAGTTTAAAAACAATTAATTCTTTATAAGTGTAGAGGTGTAGAGGAAAGAACACCTAAAGAAAATAAACACTAATAAATTTATCTTATTGATAAATCATTAATTAATTGTCAGGGGTACAAAAAAAGACATAGGGTACCTTTCAAACATACATACACACACTTAAGCCTGTATTAAACACCCACATTTTACTAACTATATTTTGGTCCCACTCACATAGTATTAGGGTCAATTGGCTCCAATGGAGCACTTTGGGGATTAAAGATGGGAAAAATTGGGAATATGGAATGGAAGATAAGGGATATTGGTTATATTGGGGAGTGTAAGCAATAGCTCTAGAAGGTCAGGGTCGCATACCTGTGACTTGAACCGGCTATTGCCGGGAAGTGTGGGAAGTGTGACGTCATATATTTTTCAATTTTAGACCCAGAACTGAAAAGAGCAGTTCTAATTTTTTTTTGTAATAAATTTGTAGTAGCGTGTCTAGTCTTTCGTTTACAGGTTGTGTTTTGTGTTTTAATACTTTAGATTTTAACATGTGATGCCACGAAGATTATGACCCCCACTCCTTGTCACACAATGTCACACTTCGTTGATCCTCCCCCTTTAACGTGTGACGTAATTTATGGATGGCCCCCTAAGTTTTGTTTGTTTCACGCCTTAACTACTCAGCCGATAATCATGAAATTTTGCATTCACATTGTTAGGGGTACAGAAAAAGACTTAGGGTACCTTCATCTAGAAAAAAGGACTTTAACGCGAATGAAGCCGCGGGCAAATGCGGTATTTATGTATATAATTGACCAGCAGATAACCTATTGATAAAAATATTAGCAGGTATTACCATAGATAGGGCATTATCAGGTATATCACAATCAAGCGATTAACGTTCATAAGTGTAGTGCACTACGGCGTTGTTTGTGTATTCAAAATAAAAATATCAAGATTTATATACTTAGTGCAATAAAAGTACTAGCGTATCAGCTACATGCGACTACCTTTTATCTATACAAATAAACAAAATTGAAGTGTCTAATTTTCATATCATAATAACAGTTATTTACTAAATGCATCTGAATGTTTACACAGTACCTATATCAAAAAATCTATTTTAAGCTTTTTGTCTAGCTGTCTGTCTGATTGGTTAATCTCCGGACTCTCTTTGAAAGCCCTGTGGACTGATTTCCACAGGAATTTCACTCTTAAAAAGCTGATGTTAAAAGGAGTAACATTGGCTATTTTTATTATGCAGCGATAACATTGTGGCTTATGGCTTCCTCATAGAGTATCATACACTACAAAAGTGCGATCGCCCCTCAAGCTGTTTCAGCGTGGGGTGCGAATGTACTTGGTATTTGGGTCTTAAAAAGATTAATTTTTCTACTATGGAAAATTTTCTGACAGACCTCGATTTTTTGTTAAGTTATAATATCTATAAAATTAATTACTTAATGTATTAAAGTAAAAAAATATTTACAAGTTAGTAAATTTCATTTTTGAAAGGCTTAGGTTGCAGTCAAAACTTTTAACCAGCCAAAAGTAGTTTTAACCAACCAAATCAGTTAAAATTCACTTTTGACCGCAGGCTTTCAACATAAGTGCTTTTGACTGTTTTGATCGTGGGAGAGCCATGCTTCGGTACGCATGGGCCGGCTCGACCGGAGTGATACCACGGTCTCACAGAAAACCGGCAGTGAAGCAATGCTTGCATTGATTTTCGCCGAGTGAGTCCTCCCCCCCCCCCTCTCCCACTTTTCCCCTAGTCCCCTACTCTCACCATAAATACCGGCAACGTCAAAGGGGCAAAGTCATTTACCATCAGGTGTCCCGTCTGCTCGTTTGCCCCCCTAAACCATAAAAAAAATACTATCTTTTATCCTTTTACCGATTAAGAGTTTTGACCGTAAAATCTACACTTTATTTAATGACGACTGTCACGACGACGAATGATTATTTTAATTTTAGGCAATAACACTTTTCTCAGGTTGGGTGGCATTGGATTTTTTTAGATTTTAGGCCAAGAAGTAATCAGTTGTAATCCAATTCTCGAGACTTAATAAAGTCGAATTAAAATGTGTTGTGTCTCCAGGTGACAATGTACTGCTCGTTCGAGACTAAGCGCAACCTGTGCCTGATCCTGGAGTTCGTGGAGGGCGGGGACTGCGCCACGCTGCTGCGCGCGGGCCCGCTGCCGCCCGACATGGCGCGCCACTACTTCGCGGAGGCGGTACTCGCCGTGGAGTACCTGCACTCATACGGCATCGTGCACAGGGACCTTAAACCTGACAAGTCAGTATACTCACAAATATCCTTCATATTAACTCGTCACTGATTGACATCATAACATTGAAGATGAATTATTTTAGTGTTTTTAGGGTTCCGTTCTTAAAAAGGAAAAAAAAGAAACCCTATTGGGATCACTTCCTTGTCCACTGTCGGTATGTCTGTCAAGACCTGTTTTTTTATTATAAAGTTCACGTGTGGCTTCGCTCGTTTGTACATATTTATATATTTTACGCGTAACCCTAATTCTTTTTCCAAAAATAAAAGTAGCCTAAGTTACTCCTTATAACACCAGCTATCTGCCAGTGAAAGTCCCGTGAAAATCGGTCCACCCGTTCCGGAAATTAGCAGGAACAAACAGGCAGACGGAGAGTCCGACAGACAAAAATTTTAAAAACAGTTTTATAGGCATAGGTATCGTGCAAATAACTGTATGAGCTTAAAAAAAACAATTATTTTGACATTACAAACAGACATTTCAATTTTATTTATTTGTATTGATTGTGTATTTGTTGTACAGTTTACTCATCACGGCGACGGGTCACATAAAATTGACTGATTTCGGGCTCAGCAAGATGGGATTGATGTCTTGTAAGTATTTTATTAATGTTTGGTTCCTCGCTATCCATTTAGAAATACGTTAGTAGGGAAGAAGAAAATCTTTATTATTTCATAGTAAATACATGTATGAATATAATATATTCATACATTATGTGTGTATGTAAATGTAGGCTTATTTACGTAATATATTCTTTTACTCTGCAACTATGTGTAAGATCTTAATTATACACTTGCCATGAACATCTGTCCATCAGCCAAAGGTTGATGAAAATGCCTACAGCGTTAAGTCCGTGTTATGCAATGTATTTATAGGAATCGTAAATAAATAAATAAATGAGTATTATTTTAGTTAAGTACATCAGGCTGTAAATTGCATTATTTGAATCACGTCACATCTATTTTGACTGGCCTGTTGGTTCTACTGGTTAGTGACCCTGACTGCTAAGCCAGAGTTTGTGGGTTCGATTCCCACCCAGGACAAATAATTGTGTGATGAGCACGACAATTTTTACTGTGTCTGGGTGTCGTTTATCTATAATATGTATGTATTTATAAATATATAAGTATGTTTATCAGCAGTCTGGTTACCATAGTACAGGCTCTGCCTAGTTTGGGATCAGACGGCCGTGTGTGAGATGTGTGGAGTTATTATTTTAATCGGAAACCACTAGCATCTGTAATAAAGTTATACGAACCCTAGGGACAGGACACCTACATATTATATTGTTCTTTTTCGATAATTTAAACGTAGTACTTTCTTCAGTCAACAGTTCGTCATAAGGCAAATAGGGTATTGGTATGATATTGGGTATATGTAAACGGTCAATTATACGTTTAGATAAGGCTGGCTAGACCAGCCTAGCTCCTTCCAGAAGCACAGAAGCCTCCTGAGGCGTTCACAGGTTTCTAGGGGCGACCTCGACCGAGGCCGGGCGAATAGGGTATTAATTATAATAACGGAATTACTAACGGTAAATAATTCATCAAAATTCTATGTAAGCTTGTGGAATTCAGATAGTGTATGTGTCTGATTTATTGCAGTGGCTACAAATTTATACGAAGAATATGCTGACAGGGAGGCTCGGCAGTTCTCTGATAAGCAAGTCTGTGGCACTCCGGAATACATAGCGCCGGAGGTCATTCTCAGACAGGTGGGTTTTAATTTTAAGTGCTGTTAAGAATTAGATTTTAATTGTGTCGACGTGTTCCGCGCGCCTTTCTAAACAGAAGAAGGACACGGCTCCTACTCACGACTGTGAGACTACCTTCGACGGGGTTTCCAAACGTAATAAACAAAAAAAAAAGGTGTGAAAGAGATGCTGTAACTATAAATGATTTCAATTTTTTTTTTACATGACAAGCTGTAACTCCGTTCCGAGAGTTTCCGATTTCAATGGTAGATGTTTTTTTTCTATAGCAACTTTAAAACATTCACTATTATATTATGTTGTTTAATATATTATAACATTCATAATGATAAATACTCTTTGATGATTACTTCTTTTAACAGAAAAGTGAAATTAACCAATCATGTACTTATTATATCAACTTCACAACAAATCTTTCTTATATCTAAAACTAGCTGTGCCCGCGACTTCGTCCGCGTGGAATAGTGTATTTATATCGAACCAACAGCCTAAAAAATAAGTTTCAAGCTTCTAGCTCTAAATATGACGATACTTCCATACAACTTTTCATTCCCACCTTTCAACCCCTTACACCCCTTTTTTCGCATTAAAAGGTAGCCTATGTCCTTTCTCAGGCTCTAGACTATCTGTGTACCAAATTTCATTTAAATCAGTTCAGTAGTTTTGGCATGAAAGGGCGACAGACAGACAGACAGAGTTACTTTCCCATTTTTAATATTAGTAAGGAAGTAAGGATAAGCGTGTTCAAACATACAAATTTTTCAACGTTATAATATTGATATACATTAACGAGCAATGTTGGTATAATCTTTATCTCCGGTGACTGTATTCATCAGGGTTACGGCAAACCTGTGGACTGGTGGTCAATGGGCATCATTCTCTATGAGTTCCTGGTTGGTTGTGTGCCTTTCTTCGGTGACACCCCTGAAGAACTGTTCGCTCATACTGTCAACGGTAAGTGTTAAATTTTGTTTTTTTATATTTTTTATTTTAGCTTTTGTACTCGGTGTTGCCGTGGGTTTGGGTGAGCGATTGCTATGTTAGAGACCTTCGCGCAATAATCATTAACAACTGCATAAAGTTTCAACGCAATCGGATAAACCAGGATTAAGACGCGCAGTGAACTGATTAGGGTGAAAACTTTCATTGCGCGAGCGAGCATTCGTTACTAAGTAGTTCGTCTGGTCTTAGCTAGATGGCGCTTAAGTATGTTTCTGCTGTGTACAATTTTAAAACTAGGGAGCTCGTTTTTCAGATGATATCGAATGGCCGTCGGAGGAAGACTTTCCTATAGCGGTCGAGGCGAGGACCATCATCACTGAGCTGCTGTCTCGAAATCCCAGGGACCGGCTTGGCACAGGTGGCACTCATCAAGTTAAGGTACCACCTCCTCACTTATGACTATGGTCTCTGCTATGTAGGTGTTGTACTTGCGTGTGTAATGTGACCAACAACGTTGCTGTCAAATAAAGTATGGCGATAATGATTAATTGACAAGTCAGGATATTTTTAAACTGGTTTTTAATATTTTTCTAAGTCTCCATTTCGGACTGCTTCATTCTCCAATCACATCATTCACTCTGTATTATTATGCATTAATTCTACTAGTTTATAAGCCTACAGAAGTCGAAGCTCAAGGAAATAAATTATAGAAACAATTGTATTTAACAGGAGCACATATATTTCTACGGTTTAGACTGGAACAACCTTCTACGGCGTAAGGCTGAGTTCATACCACAGTTGGAAAACGATGAAGACACCAGTTATTTCGACAGTGAGTACCTAGCTTAAATTCTACCTGAACTTTCACTGAACATTTCGATGAACATAGAAACACACATACCAATACAAATGCAAAAAAATTTGCACTGAAACGGGAATCGAACCTGCGACCATGACAGTCGAATGCTCTACCGCTACGTTAGGTCATAAAAAAATATAATGTATGTTTGTTCGTAGCTCGCTGTGATCGTTACAACCACAGTGAAGTGGACACTGACGAAGCCGCTGAGCCGCAGGAGCCGGCCGAGGAGGCGGGGGTCTTCGCCGCCTTCTCCAGCACCTCGCCGCAGTGGCGCAGGCACTATAACCACTCGTGTGTGGAACATGACTCCAGGGTAAGAGTCCTCCACGAACAATTTAAATTCATTTAATTTACAACCACGTAAACTGCTATTAATATACAAGGGTCGTGAGCAGAGTCATTCAGTTGTTTAGGTTGCCTGTTCTAATACGTAGATGCTATGGAGAAGAAAAGGCAAGAAACTCCAGGGATATTCTTTTTCAAATTTTCTGGTTACAACGCTTATAAATGAAAGATAAATTTAAAATCAATGTAACAAACTATTCCGATATATAATCAGTTCTTGAAAATACAAATGTATGTGTCACAATTTCACAATTTTTTTTTCCATTCAAATATGATACCAGTACCAAAAGCATAACG
This sequence comes from Euplagia quadripunctaria, assembly GCA_963859945.1. NCBI lineage: Eukaryota > Metazoa > Arthropoda > Insecta > Lepidoptera > Erebidae > Euplagia > Euplagia quadripunctaria. The sequence goes on along the minus strand of OY982584.1, from coordinate 12,285,697 downwards.
GTTTTTTTCCCTTTGATATGATGATATATTTAATTGATTGATGACACATTTTCATAAATAATAATAAATTAATAAGAAAAATGAAGAAAAGAGAACCCAGAATTAAAAACTTCCCTAACTGCCACAGCCAGCATCGGAATTCTGGCGTCGATATATCGAGCGACGTCCAGTTTCGCGGTCACTTGAAGGGTAAGGCCTCGAGGAAGCGAATTAGCCTCGAGGAAGCTTGGTGGTACTAAACAGATCGAGACAGTATTTCACCCCGGCCCACCGCCTACAACTTTAAAGGCGCAGGTTCGACCGCATATGGAATACTGTTCTCATATGTATGCAGGAGCACCCCAGTACCAGCTTCTCCCTCTTGACCGCATTCAACGGAGAGCGACACGAATCGTCGATTGCCAGGATATTTCAGATCCGCTTGACCCCTTGGCGCTGCTAGAGATGTAGCTTCACTCTGCATTCTCTGTCGCATGTATCATGGGGAGTACTCCGAGGAATTGTTCGGACTTATACCGGCCGCAACGTTTCGCCATCGTTTAACGCGACAAAACTTTCCCATCACCTGGATAATGTGCAATGCACCACTGTGCGGTTCTCCAGAAGTTTTTTGCCCCGCACAACCAATCTCTGGAACAAATTGTCGCAGGCGACAATTTCCCGTCCGATACGACTTTCAAACCTTCAAGAAAAGAGCGTACTCCTATCTCAAAAGCCGGCAACGCACTTGTGACTCTTGAGTTGCAGGTGTCCATGGGCGACGGTAGTCACTTACCATCAGGTGACCCGTCTGCTCGTTTGCCCCTATAATATTAAAAAAAAAAAAATCTTACGTAATGATTGATTGATACATTACATAGGAGAGTTTTGTCGTGACTGATTTACACTCACGAGCTAAGTTG
>OY982584.1:12158146-12284595 GCA_963859945.1 Euplagia quadripunctaria | reverse complement strand
GACTGTAATCTCTTTGAATGCAATTGTTTTGTGTTTGTAAAAACGTTGAATGCAATATGTGGGATATTGCGCCAGTGAAATTAAATTATAGTTGACAGTTGCAACGCTTTCAAGGATACAGCCGTGTGTGTTGCTCTCAAATATGTTTATTCATGTTTTAGAACCCATACAGAATTCATTATAGCAAAGGTAAAGAAGTCCCACTCCAGTAAATCATTTATATAAATAGCGACTCTTGTACCGTCACAATAAAGTCGCAATTCAGGTAGCACAGCGCTAATTACCTTGTTATATTTACCTAGAAATTACCTCTCTTTCTATAGCGTAACTCTTATCTGTTCTGACAACACCCATAATAGAAGCTACCTTACATAGTGTAGATAGCGACGTGTACTTGAGCATTATATTGTTAAGGACATAACTACAAGGATCTAGTGAAGATTAACGACAAGAATGTGGGATAGATATATTATCTATACTAATATATAAAGCTGAGGAGTTTGTTTGTTTGCTTGAACGCGCTAATCTAAGGAACTACTGGTCCGATTTGAAAAATTCTTTCAGTGTTAGATAGCCCATTTATCGAGGAAGGCTATAGGCTATATATCATCACGCTACGACCAATAGGGACGGAGCAGTGACCATAAACGCAGGTGAAACTGCGGGGACGGCTTGTTAAGTATATGTGCATACTAACCTGTGCGGCGGGTCTGTTGGGGTCGATTATGGTGGCCACGACGTCAGCGAGCGCATCGTGCACGAGGTACGTGTGCGCGCGCGCGTCTGTAATGACATAGGTCTCCCCCCCACAGCCTCCCCCCACCGTCGCGGCGCCTTCTTCGTACATCGAATTGTTGTCCGCCATCGACACTGAGTCTAAACCTCCTTCCGTGTACGTATGAGTTTGTGATAGTATGTCCAGTTTGTCTTTAGCTGAAAACAGATTTTTGATTTCGATATAAGTTTAAGATTCGTCACTGTCAGCGAAATTAATGTGGTGATTTTCAATCTAATAAAATTCATTTCTTAACCGATATAAAAACGCAGGCGATTCTTAACACGACTTTTTTTTGTTTACACAAAAAAAAGTGGTATCTTCATGATTTGTAAACCGATTTCAATAAAAAAATGGCTGTACTAAGGTTGGTATCATTTAAATTTCAAGAAAATATTCCACTTTTAAGGATGAAAAATTAAGGGATGAAGAATACAGCTTATTACAATTTATCATGATTTAGGCGGAATGATGTCGGTGATACTTTTTTAAGTTAATTATTACATAGATAATTCTACCGGAGATCTAGGTACACGTGTTAGAAAAAGTTTGTGAATATTTATATCACTGACATTTATACACAAATAAATTGTATTCTCTAGGAGTCCAAAATTTTTAAAAATACGGTGTGTGTAATTTATTATATACACCGTGATGGGAACTAACATGTAAATGTTGATATTTCAATTGATATTCACTAAAATGTATGACTTTAAAATGAGATTTTACCTTTTGTTTACATTGTCATGTATTTATATCAGAATTTATTGATTGTTTCTTTTAGTGAAATCCAGTTATTATTTTGTGTTATCAGCATTTTGTAGACCCATTACTATTCACACAACAGTATAAAGAGTATATTTATTAAAAACATCTAATCCAATGGGGTATCGGTCTCTAGGGCAGTCCATGGGCCCCTAGGATTCTTTTATATTAATAGCTGATCTTGTACGATAAGGATATTATACGAATATATATATTTACTTTGGAAGTAATTTGTATGAACGTCTAGAAATTCCAAAATTGTGAACAATGCGTTTCAAATAAGAATAGGAATGACAATGACCTTAATCTGTCAACTCTCACTTGGAAGGTACGGTTTGCACACAAAACTAATTGGTGTACCATTAATTTTTTTTTACTTTACTTTTTTAGTTGTAGTATTATCGAATCTATCGGTTTCATAATTTTAAACATAACGAGAGTACGTCTGTTTGTTCATATTCGATCATAATTTATTAAGCGGCAACTATGACATCAGAATTTGGCGCAAAGTAATTCCTATTCTTTTTCGAATCATATGGCAATACTTGTCGCTTACATAAACATTTTTTATGCCGGTTCCTATAATTAAGAAACGATTCGTTAGGCTCACGGGCGGTAAAATTTTCGTTGAGAAATTTTACCGTCCGTAAGCGAAACGAATCGTTTCTTGATTATAGAACCGTGGTATTAAAGAACGCAACAATGTAATGAATATAAATAAAGTAGACTGACCGTGTTCGGGCGGCACGAGGCGGCACAGCTCGTAGCCGCGGCACGGCGCGGCGCGCGACACGCGGAAGCGCGCGCCCGGCTCTGTGCGGACGACTACTTCTCTTAATACATTTTTATCTACTTCAATTATGATGGCGATATCATTTTGGACGACCGTACGAAATAACAACTTGTGTAGTCGTAACCGACCTGCGTAGTTGTTGACGGCGTCGTGTTCGGTGGCGGGGTCGAACCCGTCCTTGGGCGGCTGCTGCTTGTAGTTGAGGCTGATCTTGCTGAGCTCGTGGTCCAGCTCGGCCAGCGCCACGGCGTGCCGGCTCTTGGGCGCCGCGCCCCCCACCACCCCCGCCACACTCGATGACACCTCGCTCACTTCACTCTGTGAACGATAAAACTAATTACCGACTACTTTTCGACGACACTCGTTCTCGATTATCGTCTCAGAAGTATATGCGTAGTGAATACTTCTTCTCAGACGATAATCAAACATCACTTCCTGGTCCATGTCTGGAATTATGCTCATATTGGCATTGAAAACTCTTTCCTAGTGTGTACATGTACTTTAAAATTAATTAATATTATTTCTATGAGTATAATATTCTTAATCTGATTATTATTTTTTCGACTTACTAAGACAACCTTCAAGTACCTTATTCTGTCACATAAATTAAGTTCTTAAACTTTATTATGAAATGAAGAAACGAATAATATACTTTACCTTAGGCATACTATGTAAGGGTGGCCTATGAGTTGGGGATAGAGCAGGGCTGTATTCTAGAGGTGACTGTGGCGACACGGGACCCTGTAAAAGACGAAACACTACGTTTATCTAATAACGTGTTACGTATTGTCATATCCCTTAAGGTTATGATGTAAAGCTGATAAATAGTTGAGTCAATCAGAATGTTGTTTTTATAAACATATATTTTTTTTGAAAATTCTTTTATTAGTGTAGGGACACATTGCTCAACAAAATATTTTTAGGTGAATTTTTCAAGATATTTTTTTTCTTTTATACGAACATTTCAAATTAGTCTATTCTAGTCCACTGCTAGACATAAGCCTCTCCCAGTGTGCGGCATAACACCCAGTCCTCCGCCTTCCGCATCCAGTCCATTCCAGCTACCTTATATAGGTCGTCGGTCCATCTGGCTGGGGGCGCCCTACCTTCCGTTTACTGACCCGCGGTCGCAACTCGGAGACTCGTTTGCTGAAACGGCCATCGGTCCTGCGGCATACGTTACCAGCCTATTGCCACTTAAGCATGCTGTCCGTCTTATTCTTAGTATTTATAACCACTCTAACGAATTATTAGCTCCATGACTAAATGATCAAATTCTTATTAACAGACATTGGACTGGCCTGTTCATCAAGTAGTTAGGATCCTGACTGCTGACCCAGAGGTCGTGGGTTCGATTCCCACCCAGGACAAATTTTGTGTGATGCGCATGATCATTTGTTCTGTGTCTGAGTGTAATTTATCTATGATATGTATGTACTTAATAATATATAAGTATGTTTATCAGCAGTCTGGTTACCATAGTACAGGCTCTGCCTAGTATGAGATCAGACGGCCGTGTGTGAGACGTGTCCAGTTATTATTATTATTTAAGATACACAATATTGAAACTTACGCTGGAAGCTAGTTTATGCTGCAGGCTCAGCATGTATTCGTTGTACGACTGGCCCTTGTTCGGCGTGCTGGGCTGGGTTGAGTTCGTCGAGTTCACGTTTGTCATGCCTGTTTGACAATACAGTAGTTATTTTGGTGTCTGGCAGCATTTTGTTATTTGATATGTATGCAGTTCTTCTGCGACTTTACAATTTTTGAACATGCTTTTATGTAGTTCGGATGAAATACTATAATTTAGCATCTTAGAGATGATCTGATGATGGAGCCAGGAGGTGGATAGTGGAACTCTTCAGTGACTACTAGTAAACCCCTCGAGTTTGGGCTCATATGATTCGTTTTGATGAGTCCAACTGATTGGGCTTAGTAACGATGCTCTGATGATGGAGCCCAAAGGATAGTGAACCTCTTTTTTACTGTTTAATTTGGTTCGCTAACCAAATTAAACAGTAAAAAAGAGGTTCACTAAAGGGTGTTGTTTTTAGTTTTTCTATATTACATAATATTGAGACCTGCAATGACATTCTAAATGTGAAAGTTAATGGGTACTGAGTATTAGCACCAGTAACTTCACAATCAGGTAGACATCGTGATTAAAATTAAATTTAAATTAGTTACATTGTTGCAGTGCTTGTGAGTGAGGTTACCGGAGGCCCTAACCCTTCCCCTTACCCCCCTTTCCCTCCCTCTCCTCCTCTTCCCCTACTCCCACCTTAAACTGACTAATTAATTTTACTTGTCTGTTGGTCTAGTGGACAAATAATTGTGTGATGAACATGATATTTTGTTCTGTATCTGGGTGTAATTTATCTATAAAATGTTTGTATTTAGAAATATATAAGTATGTTTATTAGTAGTCTGGCTACCATAGTAAAGGCTCTGCCTAGTTTGGTATCAGACGGCCGTGTGTGAGATGTGTCAAGTTATTATAATTATCTTTGTTCGTAACCACAAAACTACAAAGACAATGAATTAAAGCATTCATACTGATAGATGCCATACCATTCTGATAATTACCGGCCATATCAATATCAACGGCCCTTCTAGCCAGCGCGTGATGCACAGCCCGCTGCGCCACCAGCTGTCCCAAGTTTGGTCCCATGATGGCCAGGTTCTGACCGCCAAGTGCCAAGTTTTGACTACCAAGTGCTAGGTTTTGACTGCCAATGAGATTCTGTCCCGATAAGCCGAGATTTTGAGTTGCTAGACCTGAAATAAAGTAATTGTATTATAGTTTTGTCCTTTTCACGTACGTTAGCCTGTAGGGGATGAAGTTGAGAAATGAGCATTGGATTTCTTTTAATTCATATCATATTCATTTTAAAAAATTCAACTCCCGCATTAGGAATTACTCCTGTGTCACGGGGGACTTTACAAACATACAAACAACGGACACAAAGAACACCCAGACTCTGGTAGGAATCGAACCCACGACCTATGGCATAGCAGTCACGGTCACTAACCACTAGGCCAACAGGCCAGTCCAATATATGAAGGCCAATTGGCCTTCATATATTTAGTTTCTTGTATATTTCAGTTAAAAACTTAAAGCTAAGCGCTTTAAGTTTCCCAACTAAAATAAAATTCCCTATTTCTAATAAAAAAATTAACTAGTTTATACTAGCGACTTCACTCGCGTGCTTTCATTTGCGGTTCCAATTCGGTCACTTAATATGCCTATTAAAAATTAAATACCATTTGTTTCGTGAACGAAACAGAGTAAGGAAACCTCCACATCAGAAAATTCTCCAAGAATTGTGGAGTCTGTCAATCCGTACTAGAGCGTGTTGGAATATGGCGGAAAACTCTCATATTGAGACGCATGTCCAGCAGTGGGAGCAGGGGGACAATTTAAAAGAGTTCCGATATCAATTCGGTTAAAAACTATCTTACCTAAGTTTTGCCCAAGATTCTGCCCCATAAGGTTCTGGTTGAGTGCAAGGTTCTGCGCCATGCTCTGATGCTGGAACATTGACTGAGGGGGCAGGGGTGCTGTAAGCCCCATGATGCCGAACTGGTTCATTTGTTGATTAGCTAATTGGTTGACAGATGTCTGGAGAGCCTGCTGCTGGGCTGTGTAGATCACAGACGATTGTAAATTACAATTTCATTAAAAAATGTCTGGCTGGAGTGGCTTGGTGGCAAGTTTGGAGAAATAATGGGTTGGAAGTTCCAAACTCAAAACTTATCTTGAATAAGCTCTAACACTAACTAACTTTTTGATGAAAAAGTATTGTTAAAAATGAGCTCTTTTCTTAAGTTTGCCGTATGTCATTACTTCCCAGAATTCGTTTCTTATTAGTGACACTATCGAATGGTGTAATAATAGTGATTTTTTTTTTAAATCACCAGCATCGATAAACCAATGATGCAGTTTTAGTTTTCATCAAAATATGGCCCGAGACTCATTTGAGTTCTTTTCGCATTTTCTCATAGTTTCGAAATTGGGCATTCACACAAACTTAAAAAAATCACTCTGTATTTACGATACATTATAGTTCGGTTAGTAATCTAATAACATTCCAACTGTTGAGTTACAGTTTTATATTCTTACGAATCTTATGATTGGCTGGTAAATACCATGATTGATTTAGATCCATGACAATATTTGTGTTACTTAAATTTTTACAATATTCTTGTGACATTTACTTTTGGTATTTACAATTGATTTAGGAAAGTATTTCTACACAGTGCATTAATACTTGTATCGCTGAAGATTTTTAAATATAACTCATGTCTATACTTAAAACTATTCGACAAATACTTTTTTTTATACTACGTCGGTGGCAAACAAGCATACGACCCGCCTGATGGTAAGAGGTTACCGTAACCTATAGACTCGAATGTGTCGACCCTTTAAAACCTACACTTCTTTACTATCCTATACTGTAGTCCCTCGGGAAAACCTTGCCAGGGAGCTCATTCCACAGCCGGAGCGTTCGAAGGAAGGAAATTCCTCTGGAACCGTACCGTGCGCGACCATTTAGGTTCCAAAGTGTGAGGGTGAACGCGCTGCCACCGGCGAGCGGTACGGGGGTAGCATGTGGCCGTGGGCGTCATGTCAAACAGTTCCTCGGAGCACAACCCATTATACAAAATTATTATTACTAAAGATCGCGTGGTGGTCGAATTTTGACCATGGTTTATTTCATTGGCCAGTATAACTTGAGCTGTCATAGACTTTTGTACCATGACAGGCCAAAATATCGCTCGTTTGCGAGAATATCGACATAATTCAAAATTCAGTCGAATTGAACTAAGTATGCCAAACGATCATAAATCTTTGATATTTTATGGTGAACAGAGATGCAACGCCGATGTCGTGCTAACGTTCGTTAGAAAGCGACAAGTTCATTATATATTTAGAACAAAATACTCTAGCGAAAATTACAAAACATTGCCATTCTCTAAAATCAATAATTTTTAGTTATGTCGCTATTCTCGCAAACGAGCGGTATATACTGGACACTTATAGCATTATGTACCCGTTTTTGCATTTTTTTTTTTACTTTATAGCGATTATTGTTTCAAAAATTTCTTTGTGCACTTCTTCTATGTATAAACTGTAAATATTCCAAAATTCACGTTACTACGTTCGCAAAATTTTCTTAAAAAGGGGTACAAAGAATTCTTTTCACGTATTAATATAATTATTATTTAATGATAGACCTAAACAATATTATTTCTATACTTTTTTTTACTATTAGTTATCCTGCGATCTGTCGTCACTTAACTGTAGGCTATGATCTTTTTTTAAATTATACTTTAAAAAATCATACACCTATGTACACACTCCAGCTTTATACACATGTACACTACAAAACAAATACCAGTATATTGTGCAAGTAGCATGAAAAATAGGAGAATGGTTAAGAAAACTGATTTCGAACCGTATTTTCGTAAGAACTAAGTTAAAATTCGCGTGCTGGTGTAATTATATTTGCTATTTTATTATAGCACTGCATTGCCGTCACACACTTAATTTGTAGCCACAAAGCTCTTAAAATCTAAATTTAGTAGAGTAAATTTTTTTATGGCATAGGTGGCAAATGATCAGCAGGGTCACCTGATGGTAAGTGACTACCGCCGCCCATGGACTGTAACTCAAAGAGTCACAAGTGTGTCACCGGCCTTTGAGTTGGTAGTTCCTTTTTCAAATCATGAAATCAGTTCTCTTTCCCACATTAAAAGAAAGACAGAGATAGAAACACAGTGTTACCAATAAAGTCGTTAGGGGTTGCTCTCATCGGTTGGTAGTACTTCTGCTGCGGATACTGCGGGGGCAGGCGGCCAGTCATCATCACCGGTGCTGACGTCACAACATCCAAGTTAGTCACACACACTCGCACAGACAGGGAAGATCAGAAGGGAAGTTTAGTTTTTTGTGGGATATATATATATTACATAATGATATCCTAATTATGCGTGCATAACTATATAGCTATATACAACGGGTATTAGAAAGGTGTTGGTATATATTGTAGACTAAAAGAAAGTACCCGATTTTTTTCTTTCAGATTAAATAAATCTTTATGGTATGCATGTAAGAAACTTTTACACATAAACCGTCAATCGATTATGAGTCGAGCGGAGCTTTAATATGTTCGGGCTAATGCGAAAAATATCTATTTCTTAAATATCAACGTCGAATATTCGAGTTAGGATCTAAAATAACACACAAAACCATTAAAAAATCCGTGCATAGTGAGCAAACAATTCGCTGGTTTGCGAGAATATCGACATAATTCAAAATTCAGTCGAATTGAACTAAGTATGCCAAACGATCATAAATCTTTGATATTTTATGGTGAACAGAGATGCAACACCGATTTCGTGCTAACGTTCGTTAGAAAGCGACAAGTTCTTTATATATTTAGAACAAAATACTCTAGCGGCAATCACAAAACATTGCCATTCACTAAAATCAATAATTTTTAGTTGCGTCGCTATTCTCACACCCCAGCGATTATTGTTATTACAATGAGGCAGCAAATACATACAATTCAAAGAATAAAGTAAGCTACAATCAAAGTAACTAAATAACAAATATTTACATGTTAAGGCCCATTCACACATATCAGTGAAGTCACAGTTCCGGCACAGTACCGGTACAGTACCGCCACCGTAGTAATTATTCTTTCATTCATTCTCTATGAACGCATCCACACCTGTCAGTGTCAGTAACGGCACACTGCTCTCAGTGTCACTGACACAGAAGTGTGGACATTACGGTGGCGGTACTGTGCCGGTACTGTGACTGCACTGATATGTCTGAATCGGTCTTTAAGGGTACATTCAAAATATTACCGTTTTGACTTATAAATGTGTAAAAAAAATACGCGTGAGGTGTCTTTGTGACACCTAGTTAGAACGAAGCTCCTTTCGCTATATATAAATATATTTAATGGATTGAATAAATATAGTAAATATTGTTCAACTCGAAACTAAAATTGCGCCATTTGTGAAAGTTGCCCGAAATAATATATGGATAATTAGTATACGCGCATATCGCGTCGAATCGACAGATGGCGTGAATAAAATAAATCAACCCGCGGTCAGCATTTTTCGTTGCGCTTACACTTTTTTCCGTCTCGCCACCGCCGCCATCTGAAGTGTAACGTGCCATGAGAAAATTTGACCAATTATTGATTTATTAATAGGTAACAACATCACCTAAATCAGTTTTACAGTTTCAAAAAAAAAAATTATGACATCTGATTTATATTCTCGTATGTTTACTGAGAAATCAGTGAAACAGAAGTCAATGTTTTGTAGAGCATTCAATGCGAGTGCAATGACGGAGGATGCTATTTCGAGTGTAGCTCAATGCAAACATCTGCTTTACTATCTATATCTACTCTAATCTACTACTACTACTAATCTACTTTTTTGGGTACAGATAGCGTAGTGTACTCAAATCAGCAATACATATGAATGCACCCTTAACCATTAATATTACTTAATAAATGTCGAAATAAAAAAAACTACAGAAAGGTAAAACTCACCGGGCTGCGCATTGTTAAGAAGAGTGTTATGTAAGCTCAGGTCTGGTTGCGGGAACGATTGTTGGTTGAGCAACCCCAATAGGTTGGGGCCTGACAGATTCTGTTGCTGACTGTAACAAACAATGGGCTGTGTTTTTAACCAACATCAAAAAGGAGAAGATTCTAAATTGAACTTTTTTTTTTTTTAGTATTTTACGCAATATCTTTGCCATTTGTGAAACGAATTCATATATTTCTTTTTCTTAATTGAATTGGTTGAAGGTTGGTCCAATTTTTTTGTAGAAAATTAAGGGACGAAGAATACAGCTTATGAGAATTTATCATTATTTACGCGCAATAAAGTCGGTAATACTTTTTTTTTTAAATTAATTATTACACAAAGAGAAAAAAATATTCATCCCTCATATAAACCCACATTTTGTACTGTAGTGTAAAATAAAAAACAAAGAGTGCACGGTTGATGCAGTGGTTTAATAGCTCAGGACAGCTCCTCTCGGTCCATTGACAATTATTGGTGTGATCCACAGATAATTGTTCTGAGTGTCTGAACCTACTTAGTGTAATTGCATGTATGTAAAATTCCTCGGTGACACAGATACCAGTCACTAATAAAACAGGCGACTTTAAACAAATATATTGATAACAAAACAAATAAATGTGTGAAAAATGTGTGAATACTATGTTATAAACTCACTTAGTTAACTAACTAACTACTGTTAATTTATATAGTGCAATCTAATGTTCACTACAGTGATTAACGACAATCGGACTAACTACAAAGATAATAATATATAAAATATAATTTCATGTAAGTACATAAGATAATCCAATCTGTTTCCTTAACCTTTTTGAGTCATTGATTTAGAGACCTACGCTCGCTGTTTCTTGTTATTACTTTATTTTAATTTTATATAATGCTCAATGAGTGGACTGTAATGTTCTTTGAGTATCAATAAAGTTCTTTAAACTTATAATATAAAAAACCAGTAATAATAATTTAAACAACTTACTTCATAATATTTTGCTTCAGCAACATCCTCTGTATATTCTCAGTGTTGGACAACGCATCCACGACCCCCGGGATAGGTGTCAGTTGCTGCGTAGACAAACCCAACGACACTGAAGTGGGGTCCAAACCGCCCCCCACATGACCCAGCCCGATATTTAGTAACTCTCCTCCAACTCCCATAGGAGTACCAACTTGACTTAACCCTAATAATGGACTGTCGGTAGCTATTTGCAATGGAGTGGTAAGATTAGGTTGTAATGTAGTAGCAGTAAGTAAATTAGGGTTGATAACATTTTGGACCGGAATTTGTGGGATGGTTGATATATTAGAAACTATAGGGGCCGGTATTGGCACGTTTACGCTAACAGGAATCTCATTAATTAATTCTACTGGTCTTTCTGGTTGGATATCGGGCCTAAGGTCTACTTGAGGGACTGTAATCTCTGCCCTGTGGTCTACGGGAGGGGCCTGTGATGGCACTGAATACTGGTGAGTAGGAACAAATTCTTGAGGTTGGGTTGTGATGTCTTTATCGATGCCATTGACTGCGGATGGAGGGGGTTCGGCTTCGGGTAACTTTTCCTCCGGGACGTTTTCCCCACGGTCCACCACTGGGCTGACTAGAAATCTGGAAATTTTCCGTGTTGGTTTCTGTTGCTTTTTCTCGCCGTTCTGTGATTCTGTACTTCCTGAACGTTCGGGGGCCATTGACCCACCATCTGATTGATTAGAACCTAAAAAAAATTACAAAAAGTATCATTAAATTTTGAAGTGTGTTTTCTCCATTTTAGGGCTGTAATAATAAAGTTCTTAAAAATATTTGAAGGTACATTGATATGACAACTTCTAATAAGACAAATGTGCACCACAAATTACCTGTTCCTGGTATAGTCCATCTAAAGGTTGCCTGTAAGAGATTGCAGACTACGATAAGGCCGCCCATTGTACTACTGTTTCTAATGTATTTCTTTTAATTGTATCCTATTTATGGTGTGCAATAAAAAGTTTCTATTATCTATGATTCAGGCATGTCTAAAGATCATTCAGTGCTAATGTGCTCTCCATATAAATAACAAATCGAGAATATAGGACAAGTTGGTGTTGGTTAACCGGAAATAATTCCTGAGGTACTTAAAAAGAGGAGAAGCAGTCAAAAACTTCCTGAAAGGGTTAGTGATGGTACCGAAAACTAGATAAGCCTTATAAGGGCAAGATACCTGCGAGGGCCAAGGCTTATATCCAAATGAATGTTGAAGCCATGATCTGCTGACTCGGAAATTTACATTCGCCTCAGGATGTGTCTGGTAGCCAATTTAAATTTGTATATCGATTACCTATAGACGAGGCAGTGCTAATCTTCCTGGATACAGTATCAATGTGGGTGGGTTTCACCACCTCGGGTAGAGGCTCCGGTTCCGCCTGGTCGTAAGCCAGTTCCGCCGCGATGTTGTCGTGTGACGCTGTGGGCGTCGTGCACTCGGAGTTGTCTTGGTTCGAGTCCGTGAGATTCTCTTCGCGCTCTGTCGTCTCCGAATCGTAGTCAGTCTGCGAAAAAAAAACTGTCAAATCAATGGTATGTTTTGAAAGTAATTATTTATATTTGAATCATTTAATGTGTGATACTCAGTTCCGTTATACCCTTGTGTGTTTCAAGTGATATCAATGACATGTGATGATATTTGTCTCTGGTAAAAAGTTTCACATGAATTTTATTTGCATTAGGAATATCCTGTGTACAGACACAAAAAAGACCCAGACTCGGGACAACTATACAACACTCAGCGCGTCGTAGTGGCGAGGTGACCACTTAAACCATTGCGCCATCCGTGCATTCAATGATTTATGGGAAAACGTACTTGAAACGAGGAACGATTGTTAAAAAGTAAAATATTTAAGGCTCGCGTTCGTAATATATACCAGACTTTGGAATATGTACCAGAATATTATCCTAACTAATATTGTACACAGTGTAAGTTACAGCGTCGTGAAAAACATACAAATATAAATACTTATCTCAATGCAAAAGTCAGTTCATCTTAAAGATGCGAGATTAAAGATTTGACCTTAAACGTTCGGCGCCGTCAAGGTAACTGATTAAATAAAATGTTTAAATTCTGTTTGATTGATTACATTGCAGTTTTTTAACGTATGTAGTACTTTCGTCCCCGCAGTTTCAGCTGCGTTTATTGTCACTATTCCGGTCCTATTGGTCATACCGTGATGTTATATAGCCTATGGCCTTCCTCGATAAATGGGCTATCCAACACTGAAAGAATTTTTCAAATCGGACCAGTAGTTCCTGAGATTAGCGCGTTCAAGCAAACAAACAAACTCTTCAGCTTTATATATTAGTATAGATTTATTGTTTTTCACGGAAAAAATGGTCTGTTTACTCATTGTAATGTCAAATAGATCTAATAGTAATATCATTGTTAACAAAAAAAGAATGAATTTTTAGGAATTCCAATAATTTTGGAATTCTCCACATTCCCATTACTTCCATTCCATTCTCCATTATTTCAGTATTAGCACGCCCGATTCCGCCATAACCACTTTGCCGAGTACTCGGTGAGTTGGTACTCGATTCTTTGGGTATTAAATAACGCAACCAACAATGAAATTTTGATGCACATAGTCAGGTTTATAAAATGTACATAGGGTACAATCTTTCATCTAGAAAAAAAGTATTGTTCCCGAGGAGTAGAAAAAATAGTTTTTGACGATTTTCCGACAACCAGAATTTATTAACAAAACTAGCAACCCCCGTCTTCGCACTGGTAGTGGAGACATCTTTAACAATCATCATCATATTTCAGCCAATTTACACAAAACGTTAAGAAATTATATACCTAAACTTTCTTCATGAATCACTCTGTCCATTGGTGAAAACCGCATGAAAATCTGTTCAGTAGTTTTTCAGTTTATCGCGAACAAACAGACAGACAGACGCGGCAGGGGACTTAGTTTTATAATATGTATTGATTATGTAGTGATGTATTACAGCGAGTGAAGCTGACGGCAAAAGCTAGTTATTATAACTCTTTGCGTTAAAGGCGCAGAAATATTGCTGACATATAAATAAAGATAACATTGCCATTGATGGCGAGCATATAAACACTCACAAATAACACTACCTTGTCTATGTTGAGCCTGAGCGAGTGGTGGGCTGGGTTGAGAACTGGCGTCACTCCAGGATTGTTGATCAGCTGATTGACGATATCTTTGATGAGCTCCATGAACGCGGCGCTCTGCCACTCCGGGAGAAGATTGTTAGACACCTGACGGAGAAAAGTTTTTAATGAGAGAAATGTGGTGAAGCTTTGTATTTAGTTTTATATAATAAAATAAATAAAAACATGAAATAGTGCAATAATAGTAGCCATTTTTACTATATATCTATATCAAGTACTAGCTGACCCGCGCAACTTCGTCTGCGTTTGTAAATTTTCAGTTTTTCAACATTTTTCATTGATGCTCCGCTCCTATCGTAGCGTGATGTTATATAGCCTTTAGACTTATAAATGGGGTTTCCAACACAAAAAGAATTTTTCAATTCGAACCAGGAGTTTCTGAGATTAACGCATTCAAACAAACAAACCCTTTCCCCCCTCTCCCCTTCTTCCACCCTTCCCCTGCTCCCACCTTAAAGAGCGGCAACGCACTTGTGACTCTTGCGTTGCAGATGCCCATGGGCGGCGGTAGTTATTTACAATCAGGTGGTATATACCATAAAAAAAAATACTGGTATTAAAAGGTAAACGCACCAGGTTACTCGCAATCTCTTCAGGGTTCACGTCAGTGACGTCGAACTTGAAGGTGACAGTCTTCGACTTGGACTCCAACTGGCACTCTACCACAGTAGCTTCCTCATTGATATCCAGCACCGTCAGTTTCGGCAGCTTATCCTTCTCTCGGGAACGTTTCTTCGACCCGCGGGATTTTTTCTCGCTCGTTATTGGAGAAGATATGGCTGTTCCTGTGGGCATTTAGCCTTTTTTGAAATCATTGTCAATTCGACTTAACTACAAGGATATATTGATATTTTAAGTGTCGCGTTCCAAGACATAATTATGTATATACACGGGAATTAACGCGATCACGAAATAGGTATTACATACCTCTGAATTGCCTGACGTTTCGACCAGGTTGCACTGGCAGTGAACACGGGCTGGCTATTCGTGATCGCGTTAATACCCGTATATACAGCGTGTAAGTATCACCGTCGCGAATAACTAACAAAAAGGTCTTTCTTTGGATACTTATCACAATGCAAAAAGTCAATAGTTTGATTTTCCACTACGCAATGTAACGCAACACGCGTACTGTTCGGTAGGGTGAATGACCTTCAGCGCATGGCACCGTCGAAGCAGCTGATTGCATAAATGTACATTGCAGTTTTTGGCCGAATGGGGTATTTACTGATTTTTTTTCGGTAAAATGTTCTGTTTACTCATTGTGATATCACTTTTAAACAAAAAAAAAATACCGGCAGAAATTTCCAATGATTTTCGACTCAGAATGATGGTCTGAATACACTATTTCAGGATTCGGGACGGTGTCACTTACACCGTGTATACATAATTATAAGGATTTATTGGTTTAGAATGCATTAGTCAGATATAATAATGATATCCTGAAATACCGTTTTTTATTTATAATAGCTAGTAGTGATGTGGTTACGTATTGTTGTTAACCCTTTTAAATAATCTAATGCAAGTGTTAGGAGTGATGTGAAGCCTCACATCGGTAGTGTTGAACTGGTTAGGATTTTAACCCGCAATCTCCCGATGACAAGTCCCCGGCATGGTCCATACACATGTCGATCACTTTCAAAGAAATTCTTTGAACTAGGCTCAAATATTTCGTTTATCTTTTTCGGCATTCACGAGATTCATGATCAACATTAAGAAGTCAATGCTTTGTTTATGAACCTTAAAATTTAACCTTTAGGTTCAATTTATATTACATACTAGCTGACCCTAAAGACCTCATTCTATCAAATCAAGTGTGTGTTGTGGCCCGATTAGAGAAATGGTGTTTTTACTTTTTCCCGGGCAATTTTTCTAACTTTTCTATTCACAGGAACCTTCTTCGGACTCAAAAAAACATTTGAATTATAAAAATTGCCGAATTGGCCCAGTTTTTCTCGAGTTTTACGCTTAGCAACACATTTAGCGATTCATTTTTATTTATATAGATTAATAACATATATATGTATTTATTTTATGGCTTACCTTCTTGTTGCTGGGACTCTGACTGCTTCTCCTCAACAGAACTAAGGTCAGGATGCCTACTAGCTTCCACGTGGTTATTAGGAATCTCGGTCAGTGGAGTCAGGAACTGTTCTTTTTGGGTCCCGTTACTCTGATAGCCATTCTCAACCTGTTCCGAAGCAAGGTTCAACTGCGGTGGTGGTATATCTTGCACAGGACCTGCTGGCTGTTGTTGAATTTGTTGTAACTGTTGCTGTGTTGGTTGCTGGATAGGTTGCGCAATCGTTTGAGTCACTGGCGGTAACGTTTGTACAGGTTGTTGCATGGATATCTGTGTAGGAATTTGCTGTGGAGTGGATTGGACGGGTTGTGGTATAGATTGGATAGACTGTTGTGTGGACTGAACGTGTATAGTTTGTACCGGTTGTTGTACAGATTGAGTGGGTTGTGGTATCGACTGAGAAGGTTGTGGAATAGTTTGAACGGGTTGAGAAATCGAGTGAATTGGTTGCGGGACGGAGTGTACTGACTGAGGGACTGACGGTTGCGGTATTGGCTGTACAGGAACTGAAGATATTGGTTGCGGAATGGATTGCTGGACCGCAGACATCTGCGGTATACTGTCTTGAGGAACTGACTGAGGGATGCTCTGGGGCATTGTACCAGCAACTGATGACGGTATGGAAGGCTCCACCTGGTACTGGACATTTTGCATCATCTGAACAGGTTGACTTTGAGCTTGCTGGTACATCTGTAATGGATTGGCAGTATAATTTTGCACCGGAGTGCCTTCATGACTAGAAATCTGCCTCTCATTTTGTTGCACCACGTTGAAATTTTGCTGCATTTGCATATTATGCGGAAGCGACTGACCTTGCATAGGAGGCAGCTGCCGGTAATGGTCATCAGAACGCTGATTTGCGTACTGCATTTGGTCTACTGATATCTGCTGTTGTAATGGAGCTTTCTGAGAGTACTGTTCTGGCATCATGACCTGCTGCTGATCATGGACATCAGCAGAACTGATTTGACTTTGTTCGGACCCTTGACGTTGGTACATAGGCCTTTGGGATCTAAGGATTTCTTCAACTTTCTGCTGTTGCTGCTCCATAAGTTGTTGTTTTTGGGCTAAAATTGCCCAATTTTGGGTTATGATATTTTGTTGAGTTTGTAATTGTAATTCTTGCTGAGCTAAATACTGTTGTTGTTGTTGGAAATGCCTAAAATGCTGAGGTGATAATGTTTGCCCTGGCATTGTTAACTGTTGTTGTGTCAGCATTTGTTGTTGGAGTACTAACTGTTGTTGTGTCAGCATTTGTTTCTGCATGTCCAATTGTTGTTGGGCTTGCGCTACTTGTTGCTGGGCTTGGGCGACTTGTTGTTGTTGGGCTATGAAAGCTGGGTCAACAGCTGTAGGCAATATTGGTTGCATATATTGCTGATTTTGTTGGTAATTTACATTTTGTTGTTGCATCTGAGCTCCTATTAACATTTGCATTTTTTGTTGTAAAGCTTGTTGTTCGTGTTCTTGGTTCTGTTGGATTTCAACAGATTCTGTTTGCTGTTGACTGATTTGTTGGGTTTGCTGAGGTTGGACGTGCTGAGGCTGAGTTTCTGACTCCGATTCTTTCCTGGTAAACATAAAACCAAAACTTCTAGAAATACGCATATTAAAATAATATAAAAGCAAAATGAACTTTTAATGTGTAACAATAATAACGATTACTTAATGTATTGTGTAAATTTAAAATAACGATAATTTTATATCCCAGTAGAGAAGTATTGGCATGGATGGCGCAGTTTAAGTAGTGCATGTGCAACAGTCACTGCAACCTTGTTTGATACTCCTGTGTAAACTTGGTGTATTTCATAAACAATTGCTCTGGTTAGTATACACACAACACAAGAACAATTGTGGTCTTCAAAAATAAACTGCATTACGATGCTACGATGGAGTTGTCAGAAAGCTGTTTTAACGTAATGTAATGAATTATCTTCGTAATTTTGACTAACTTACCTAGGTTGCTGTAATGTATCAGGCCTTTGTATTATTTGAGAGAGAATGTTTTGCAAATTCTGCAATGAAGGATCTAACATTTGGCCAGTGACGAGATTCTGTGGACCAGAGATTATATTCTCCTGGGCAGTCAGATGTTCTTCTAGCTGCTTCTGTTGTATTGCTGCCGCTTGCTGAGCGATTATATTCTGTTGCTGTTGAATAATCTGTTGCTGCAACACTTGATTTTGATTGTTGATTTCAGCCGAAAGTTGTTGGTTAAGTAGATTCGGTTGGAGTTGTGTTTGAGAAGGAACTTGCTCTAGAAAATTCTGTTGAACCTGCCGGTCCATTAATACCTGGCCTTGGACTGAATGTTCCAGCATCTGCTGGTTGATGAGATTCTGCTCCATCATCACCTAGAACAGATATTTTAAATTGACTATAAATATTCAGTTATAAGTGTCATAGCCTAGGAGAAGTTCATAAGGCTGACAGAACTCTGACCTTCAGGCACGCTTAGTGAGAACGGAGTTGGATCTTTTGGATTCAAACACATTAACCATCATTACAGTGATTAACGTCCTTTTTAAACGTAATGCGTGAGGTAACCTCTTTTTACCCACTAAAATGGTGGTTTTTGCTCTATGTAACATATTTACTTTATTTAATTTCTACTTACATCTAAGACGATGTAGAAATCACATTAGTATGGTCAGTGGTAACGGGAATGGGTACGTGTTTTGACAATGTTAATAAAGTGATACTCCCCCGTTCACCCGATGAATAAGATAAAAAAAAACCGTTTAAGGGAAAAGAATCAGCGGAATCAATGTTGCCAAGAATAAAACCAGCTTCTTACGATCACTACTGAACAATAAAAACACATACATGTACTAGAATACCGGTAAAGCCAAATAATAAAATACAAAGATTGGGTTTCACCCCTCACTGCGGCCTTGCAGGGGGTAAAATAAAAAAGTGGGTGTTACGAAGCTTAAACACTACCATAAATTAATTTAAACAAATAGCAAATATATGTAATCACTTTCTTGAAAAATTAATGAAATGATATTTGTGATCAAGACTCGTAACGGCCATGGTATTTTAGTCCAATGTGATTGATTACTTTAAAAAAAGAGACACACTGGCTAAATAAAATGGTACCACAAAGACAAACCGAAAATTTCATATAAAAGAAGCTAAAATGAACACACATTAAAACATCTAGAAAAACGACCAAAGCTAATCTTGAAAGGGGGTTGAACTAATGTTCACAAAATATAGCTTAAAACCATTCCAGTTAAACCAACTTCCTAATAAAACAAGAATTAAATCGCTACATCCGTTTCGTACGTGAAATAATTACGGTGTCATAGACAAAGCCTTCTTTTTTGGAAGTGGTAAATAAATAAGTTTCCAATTGACTAGCCTGTTGGTCTAGTGGTTAGTGACCCTGACCGCTATGCTTATAGGTCGTGGGTTCGATTCCCACCTGAGTCTGGGTGTTCTTTGTGTCCGTCGTTTCTATGTTTGTAAAGTCCCCCGCGATACAGGAGTCATTCCTAATGCGGGAGTTGTCTTTTTAAACAAAATAAATAAAAAAAAAAAAAAATTCAATCTAAGGTGACTGTAGCTGTGATTTCCATCAGTATAGGTCGGTTGAACAAACGACTTTTTTTCGTAAAACCTCATATGAGTTTATATGAGTTAACGGATTCCAAGGAAGATAAAATTTTGTTGGTTCTTATTACTTCTGGCGAAAGACTATCGCAGTAGCCAGATTAAGGATAATATATGGAAGAAGATAGAAGAGAAATTATCATCATCTTCCTCAACTTCAAACAGAAGCAACTTCAGGTGTTTTACCTGAAATTCGCCCATTGACATCGAAAACAATCAAAATTAAAGCGTGTGTTTTGAAAGCTGCATTCCAAGCTGCCGACTGACGAATATCGTCCGTCCGGCTTTCGATGTCATGTGAACATTCTCGCTTTTCGCTGTCACTTGTCGCTGCCTCTTGTCGCCGGTGATGAACTTAAGTATGTGTAGTCATGGAATCGGCTACTGAATAACGGTTTTAACTTCTGATATAGACGAAGCAAGAGATGGACAACAATAATGGTGAATAATGGGCACCTGTTTGTACTTACCGAGGTCCTAGAGAGCTAAATAAAAGCAACGAGACAAATCAAATATTTGCGTCTTTTTTCAAACCCTCCCTGGGAGTGTAAATAATTTCTAATGATAAATACACGTTGTTCTCTAAGACTGTCACTCACCTGCTGCTTCAAATTTTGCTCCAACAACGATTGCTGCTGAAAGTTCTGCTCCAAAAGTGACTGTTGATCCACACCGAGCGATGGTGAGATCCTCGCCTGCATAAGATTGTGCTGTAGCAGCTTCATCGCTGTTTCCTCGTTGTTCAACTGCTGGAACTGCTGTTGGAGTAGATGCTGCTGTGCTTGGAGGAGCTGTGATTGAGGATCGAGTCTGGAAACAGAAGAAATCTAATGACTACTGATAATATCTGCATGCTTTTCTCTCTTTTTAAAAAAGAGGGGTGTTATAAGTTTGACGTGTCTGTGTGTCTGTCTGTGGCATCGTAGCTCCCAAACGAATGGACCGATTTATATGCATTTTTTTTAAGAGGTGACTCGATCGATATAATTCAATAAAATCTGGTTAGCCGTTTGAAGATTATCAGCTATTTCCTAATCTTTGATGGAATTTTCGAGTCGGGGGTTATTTTAAATTTATAAATAAGTATATAGACAGGTTTTTAAGAATGCAAATACAACCTCATTACCCTAAAAAAAAACAACATCAATGTTTGAGGTTTTTTTTACGCTCGAAAATGTTATATACCCTACTTTGGCAGTAAAAAAAAATTACTGTAAAATTACTTTTTTCCATTTTTCAAATTCAATCTAGAGTGAGACTTAAAAAACCGTATGTAATCTTTAAATCAAACTATGTCTACTCACTGGACGGCCGTTAGAGGCTGGGGTCCCACACCATTGAGGAGTCCAGAGTTCACCTGGTCCACAGGGACTTGCTGCTGGTTCTGAATTATCTTCATCTGAAATATATATTTACTAATCGTCAGATTTCATAATCTATTAAATATTATGAAATATGCATGACGAATGTTGCATGAATAATCATGATTAAAATATAGGGACTATCGACAACTTCTGAAAATAACTTTAGTAAGATAAGTAGCAATATAAAAATATGTGATTTATTTACTGCTAAAATAACAATTAAGCATACAGCTCGTCCGATGTCAAGCGATTAATGGTATAAAAACACTAGCAAGTCCAATATCACCCACTGCTGTTGACCGCACTCCGCTCGCCGAGAAACTCTAGCGACCTTCCTCACAAGTACGAACACATTTAAAACAATGGACTTGATACTGACCTGTCTTAGCTG
Source organism: Euplagia quadripunctaria (assembly GCA_963859945.1). Lineage (NCBI taxonomy): Eukaryota > Metazoa > Arthropoda > Insecta > Lepidoptera > Erebidae > Euplagia > Euplagia quadripunctaria. The sequence goes on along the minus strand of OY982584.1, from coordinate 12,263,032 downwards.
TTGCTCATATATCTGTTGCCTGTTTTGTTCAATGATCACCTCTTGATTGAACAGCATCTGCGCTTTCTTTTCACTCCTCTCTCTGTTAACACCAAAGAAAAATTTGATAATTTCATAATCTGATGTTCAGAACCTTTGGGATGTCAGGAGATTTTAACAGGAATATGTATACTTTAACATGTCAGGCTTATTTTTAATATACCCACAGTTTGTCATTCATTAGACTGGTATTATTTTAAGACAAGTATTCGTATAGACCTCACGTTACTAGTATTCTTGTTAATCCCTCCAGCTAAGCCAAATGTTTGTAATAGGATTGGGGTCAAGTCGATACAGCGTGGGGGTTAAACCCACAACAATTTGATCGCAAGTCCGCCAGTCATTAGTACACCGGGACTACATCACATCAAATACACATCACATTGGATGTATATCACAATGAAACACTTACTTAAACCACGAATGGGCATAACTCTAGCATGCTGTTACAAAACGAGACCTTCGTGTCTCATAAAAATGTGTGCAATGTGTAAAGTTAAAGATTTTAAATCATTTTTTTTTATTTTGGAATTTTTAATTGCACTACTAAGAAAATACATAAAAAGTTTTTGTTAATTTTCACAATAACTGGGTGAAAAGTTCCAAAATAAAAAGTATGTACTATTTAAAATCTTTAACTTCAAACATTCCGTCTGCTTTTATGAGTCGGAAGTTTGTTTTTTAAATCTTTTGTAACGGCATGCTAGAGTCATGCCCTATCAGTGATTTAAGTAGGTGTTCCATTGTGAAATTCAACCTGTATATACCTACATAAAGCGGCGGTAGCGTAATGGTTAAGGCTTCAGACCCACGTAAACCATCAGTCAACACAAGCATTTTACTTAGTTAAGGTTGGTCTCATTCTAAGTTAATGCACGCACTCAGTCGCATACTTTGTATCTAAATAAACTCATTTGGATTGCTCCACATAAACGTACACCTAACGTCTTTCTTTTCCTTTTTTTTTAACAAGACAACCCCCTTCGGTAAATTCCTGTGTCACGGGGGACTTCACAAACATTTAAATAACAGACACAAAAAACACGCAGACTCGGGACCACTATTTGTGGATCACACAATTTTTTGTATCGTGTGGGACGTCCCACGTTACGTTTGCTGTTTAAAATAAATTAGGGGTGACGATACCTTGCCAAGTTTTAATGATAAAAAAACATTAACATTAAAATTGAACTCATAAATATTTAATAAATCTTGAACTCTTTTCCAGTTAGAAATAGGTGCCAATTAAGTCTAGCACAGTTAGTGTTAATATCATATCGGAATACAGATATAGGTATACATCAATTCAAATCCATCCTTTATCCACCCGTAATGTTTTTTGTTGCTTGTAAATATGAGCTACTGTGCATCTCTAATGTGTCTATATACCCTTTGATGTTTATTATTAGTAACCTGACTAGCACATTAGATCGCATCAGGGAAAGTACGGCGTAAAATTAAAAAAAATATTTAAAAAGTTGCTTATGGACAATACGCAACTTTTTAAAGGTCTACACCTTGCAAGTCAAAACTAGATTTCTTCGGAAATGGGGAAATGGAAATCTGATGATTACGTATCGAGGAAACTAAAGGGACTGGTCTATAAGATGATCATTAGATCTGCCGTCCTGTACGGATCTGAAAGTTAGCGCCCAAAGGAAACGGACGAGAGATACCTGCTGCATGTAGCTGAAATGCGAATGTTGAAATGAATTTATTAGAGGGAGCCTGAAATAGGGGCAGTGGATAAAAAGTTGAGGTGGTATGGACATTTGATACGGAGGGATGAGCAAAATATGGTGAAGAGAGTTTTATGTATGGAAGTTGACGGATACAGAGAAGAAGTCGACCAAAGAAAAGATGGATGGACTTTGTGGAAGAAAATGTCGCTAGAATAGTATAAGGATAGAATAGAAGAATCAACAAATTGCGCCGACTACCCCAAATAAAATGGGGACAAGGGCAGGCAGATAATAATATCAAGGATAAATTACGATTTGTTGTAGTAAGTGTTTATTTGGACCTTGATGAAATTGACACGACCACAGATTACTAACATCAACAAATAATAACTACTACGCTAGTTGATTGACAGTCAACTCTATTTTTCTATTTTATTTTTCTTTATTAAACGTCAAAACATACGTCACAACAGTATATAATAGTGTTGAAACTTGTAGGTATGTAATGACAAATTTTGACGTCATGCTTCGCTATCGTCAAACCATTTCCTTTTAATGTTTTACAAACAATAATAACTAATTTGAAAATAATAACCGAATTAAACCGATTTTTTTTAGTATTTACTAACAGTTAATTCCATGGGGTCTGTTTAAATAATTTATTTAAACCATAGGAGATTGCCATACTGAGTGATAAAAGACAAAGAGTAATGGACTTAATGTGAGAAAATATACCTGTACTACTCACCAAAAAGTACACTACGCTATGAAAACAGTGTTGTGTTCAAGAAAAACATGATGATCTACCATTATTCTTACACTTTCTCTAAGGTGGCAAACCAAACCACTACGTAATATTTTCCAATTGAGTAGTGCATTATTTACAACTGCATGGATGTGAACATTCAGGATGAGTAACATACCCATATAAAACAAACAACAGAGGTATTTTAGAAGGTAAATTACTAAGATAAACCGTGGCCACGTATTGGCATGTCACAGACATTAGGCACTGCGTAATGTTGACAGATAACGTCACAAAAAGAATCTTTTAAAACGAAAATATTTTTACGTGTTTCTGTACCACAGCACGCGAAGACTTCCTCAACGTGAATACTGTTGGAAAATCACATTGTACAAAAATTTAAAGTACATAAACAGTAATAAATTTTAATAAACAACCTTCACGGAGGGAAATCAGCCCAATTAAATTGAACGGTGCTGTATTAAGAACTGAACGAACGCACGCGAGGTTGCCTGCAACTTAACTTCTTTACTTAGTTACCGTAACCATGGTGATTTAAGGTCTCCGCTCTCTGTATCGTAAGGCCAACGTGTAATGTAACGTCTCACATACTACTAAGGATTAAAAATAAATTAATTAAGAAAATGAATTCTAGTGAGTATTACTTTTTTTGTATTATATTTATTTATGCCGTGCTCCGCAGTTTCCCGCGTTTTTGGTCGCTACTCCGCTACTAAGAGTCGTAGTGTGATGTTAAATAGAATCCTAAGAACTTGGCTATCAAATGATAATAAAGAACGATTAGGGTGTTCAATAAAAAAAAAATGACCAAATTCTTCAGCTATAGGCTAATTCAGTTGGCGCAAGCATACGTCCCGTTTTTCTTTTATAATTTTACATTTGACAAAGCAACCTATTGCTGCGGTGACAAGTGTGTTGATCTATATTTTTTAAATTATAATTCTTCTTTTTCATTGGCGTTTTCGATAAATTTATGATCAATTTTATAAGATAGATTTTGAATTTGCTCGGCCGACAACAGTTCACACACGTTCCATTCATTCGTAGTGGTAGTAAATCGCTGTCGTCTGAAATTGGGCGGGTCTAGCGTGGCCTGTATTTACAACTTTGCATGAAACGCTTCTTGTGAATGATCAGCCATAAAAGCTAGGTCGCTCATTTATTGTAATGGTAATTAATATCAAGCTCCATACTCATACATAACATAAATGCTCATTGTCAATGCTAACCTTTAAGGGGGTGGTAAGGTCGATTACAAATTAGGTAGATAAAGAGTGCCCCTAAAGTCTAGGATTTGTGGTGTATAGACGCAAATATTACCTACCTATTTATATATACACCACAAAACCTAGATTTTGTCGAAATCGAAGTGATGTTCAGAAGTTAGGTATACCTAACTTGTATAGCTTGCTCCCTCCTATTACGGAACGCGTAGTGCGGGTCAGCGACCTTCATAAACCTTCAAAAGTATTATGTTCACACATACATTCATGCACGAACATACACTACCACTTATACACACTCATGCACACAGAGCTATGCAAACTTGTATTTTCATTAAATACTTATCCATGGGCGTACACTGCTAAATTTGATTTGGTCGGTCCAGGGGGGGGGACAAGGCAAACAAAAAACTTTACTCAAAATTACCTTTGTACTATGTAAGATTGTTAAAGCCAGAGGGGGGCAGTTGCCCTAGCCCTGCCTACTACTGATCCGATTTTGAAAATTCTTTTAGTATTGGATAGCCCATTTACCGAGGAAGGCTTTAGGCAATACAACAACACGCTATACGACCAATAGGAGCGGAACATCAATGAAAAATGTTGCATAAACTGGGTAAATTTACAAACGTAGACCAAGTTGCGCGGGTCAGCTAGTTCTATATATTACTCATTAATAGTATTGGTAGCTCTCATAAAAAAATAAAGCAATCGTGGTAAATCTCGCATTGACTACATCTGCCATGTTGGAAAAAGCCTTTGCGAACGAAACGTAATGCTTGCAGTTGTTTTCACCATCCCACTAATATTATAAATGTGAAAGTTTAGATGGATGGATGGATGGATGGATAGATGGATGGATGGATGGATGGATGGATGGATGGATGGATGGATGGATGGATGGATGGATGGATGGATGGAGGGATGGAGGGATTGATCGATGGATGGATCGATGGATGGATGGATGGGTGTACGGATGTTTGTTACTCTTTCACGCTAAAACTACTAAACCGATAGCGATGAAACTTGGTATGTACATAGCTGGAGACCTGGATTAACGCACAGGCTACTTTTTATCCCGATATTCCCAAGGGATCGGGACTTACGCATTAATTTAGCAACCATCCAACAGAACAAACAGGGAAGAAGTGAGATCACCCTAATACAAATATTTGATAACTAATTTTTATTACATTTTACTAATCACAATTTTTGGATTGTTTGACAAAATATGAGAAAAAATAAGAAAATTTTCACTTATTTTCTTATTACTTAGAAGTTTTTGAAGATAAAATCTATTCAAGGTTTAACAGTTTTTAAACAAGTTATAATTAATTTTAAATTCCTACATAAACTTGGAAAAATTAGAGTTTCGACGTTAAATCTCAATGGTATGGTTGGTAAAAGCAAGTAAGAGCAGTGATTTTAAATTCAAATCCCTCAACTCTGCACTTGTAATGGCCACTTAAAAGATTTGTGTGTTTACTACATCCTTACTACGAGTAGAAAATGTATACAAATCTGATAATATACTACACTACTACTAACAACAATAATGATGTAATATCATGATGTCTCTTTACATTTGTTTCGTCATTGTGTCAAGTCTTTTATGGAATAGTTTTTTTTGTTGAAGTCGGTTTTTTTTAAGAGTTATATTATTTTTTAATTATTGTCCATTTATAGTCAAACAACACAATCATTCTAATTATTTAGAGGTTTAAGAGAAGATTATCTCACATTTTATTTACTTAATTTCAATAAACTGAAGTTAAGAAGCTATTTTGTCCATACCCCGACTAAGAATTTAATGCTTTCAGTTTATGAGCTAATTACCATAAACAATTAAATCTCCCTAATGGGTCACTTTAAGTTCATACATTTAACTAATTAGCCGGCAACTTGTACAAAAACTACATCACTCTAAAATATGTTTTGTTATTTAATTGCTTATATATCTGCAATACTGATATTTTATCACGTAAAACAATACGACGTCAATAAAAATAAGTAGAGCGGAAAACTCACCTGATAATTACTTATGTAAACATCTTTTTAGGGACACCACATATATTGGTTGGGAAACACTCTTAACACTTCACTCAATAAATTAATAAACAAATCCAAAATATCCAACAGACAATCTCTGATGACAGTTATCACGATACACGGAACTCGGTTAATAAAAGAAAATGTATTATCATTCATATCGTTCGCAAAACAATGATTATACTGAATGTAGTAGTAACATTGCTATCTACACGCGTGCATATGGTACAGTGGTAAACACTAGTGACTCGTAATACATATAGAACTGATATTTAATTTGTGTATTTATTACAAACTGGCTAAAGGCGAAAGTTATTTAACCTACATTACAATTCTTTGATATGAGAGGCTAACGGTTTGCAAGTAAAACAGGTTCCTTTGGTGTATTCGAAAAGGCGGAATCTATATATTAATACGTGATTTCTTTGTAATACTGTGTGAAATTTGGAATACATAAACTTTTATGAATTTCAAAACATTAATATTGAATATAATCGCAATGACCTTTGCATAAATAAACTGATACGATTAATCTTTTACCTTGAAAATTGTTATCTTTCAATTGCAAGGAATTGGGCCATAATGGAATCTATTCGTGACTATGTCTGGAAAATCTTTGGTTGGTAACGACAGACTGTGGTATATCAACATTTCTGATGGTATTGTCGCAGTATTAGGAAAGGGTTAACTGTTGCCTGAGGCAATGCGGCTAATTGGCTGATAGGTATAATTCCAAGCTGATTACAAAGGAAGCGATGGGGAAAAGACACAAGAGGAACGCGACAGTTTTTTTTTTTTTATGGTATCGGGGCAAACGAGCAGACGGGTCACCTGATGGTAAATGACTGCCGCCGCCCATGGGCACTTGTAACTCGAGAGTCACAAGTGCGTTGCCGCCCTTTAAGGTAGGAGTAGGAGAAAAGGGGGAAGGTGGGGAAGGATGGGAATAGGGGAGAGGGAAGGGAGATGATTAACTTTTCTCTTATCCATTTAGAAAAGTGTAAAGTCCAAAGTTTTACAAAATATTTATGTTGGCGGTAAAATGAATTATTATTTGTTATCTAATATTGCATAACAGGAAGGCCGCACACATTACCAGACAATGGTATGTGGTTTTCAGCTAAAAATATCTTGTTCCCCTCATATAGGATGCTTCATAAAGTTTAGTTTTGGGAACTTATTTTAATAATGATTTTAATGGAAATGAAAACATTACAATTGTTTTTTTAGTTTCTATTACATGTTTTTTGGGAAGATTTCAGTTGAGGCAGACACTTTCTATATTTTTAGAAATTTTATTTTGCTGAAGATAATACACGTTGTTAAAGAAAAACTAAAGTCAAAGGTTTCGTGATATCTTTTGTTAATCCCACTAATATTATAAATGTGAAAGATTGGATGGATGGATGGATGGATGGATGGATGGATGGATGGATGGATGGATGGATGGATGGATGGATGGATGGATGGATGGATGGATGGATGGATGTTTGTTACTCTTTCACGCAAAAACCACTTAATCGATTGCGATAAAACTTGGTATGTTAGATAGCTGGAGACCTGAATTAACTACTAGCATAGGCTACTTTTTATCCCGATATTCCCACGGGATCGGGACTTACGCGGGTGAAACCGCGGGGCGCTGCTAGTAGAACCATATTTATACAGGGTGTGAAAGAAAGGTCATATTTTGACGTCGTACAGTAGACCCCGGAAATAAAGTAAAGCAGTAACAATTTTAGGTAAATTCGAAAATATTAATACAGAAATCTTATTTAGACACTGACAAATTTGAAGTTGAAAATTGACCGATAAGGTTAATATTTCGTATGAGACAGGGTTGATATGAATTGGGTTTTTTAGGGATGCCCTTTCGAGGGAACACCTGAAGCCCTGGAAATAAGACTACAGGACGGAACACCGTGTGGCTTTAGTCCCGGTGAGGTGATGACCCGTGGGGGTATCCACACGTCAAAAAAAAAAGAAAAAAAAAGGGTTGACGTGAATGAAACTCTGGGTATTTAATACCAAGTTGTGCATCAGTGCAAGTTATTGTTGGGAGTCATATCCAAATAAATTAAGTTTATGTTAAGGATAGTTACGGAAAAAAGTAGGTTTAAAAAATGAGGTTTTTATATTAATAAAATGTTCATTATAAAAGAGAAAACTTAATTTATTAATTGTTATATTTTTATAGCTTATATTTCCTTCTGATGAACAGGGTTGGGTAACGAGATAGTGTTGGCAATACTTAAGTGACACCTCTGGTGTTGCCAGTGTTATAGGCTCAGGTAATCGCTTGGATGTTTTTTTTTTGGTATATGTATAAATATGAAATAGCTATATATATAAAACACTATACTCTGTGTTTACTAGTACAAAAGGCATTGCATCATAGTTAATTACTTGTGAGCGATCGAGCGTACGGTACGCAGGCCCACCTACGATCTAGCAACTGGTACTATTGTAATTTTTATGTGTCATACAGTCTGTTAGAACAGCAGTAAAGAATAATTTACACTGAAGTTATCAGGTGTTAGTAAATATGTAGAATGTTATCAAATAATTTCATAAACATAAATATTAATGCATTTCATCATGGTTGTTGAATTCTTTGGATGTTATGATTGATTTATGCAGTAGTTCCAGCCAGCCATGTAATTATTCACGTTCCTGGCTTCTACTTAGTACAATTAATCAGTGCACATAACATTTAAGATCGAAACTGAACCGCTCAACTGATTAACTACCGACCACGATTAGCCAGCACCTCTAAAGCATCACTGCTTTTCAGCTGGTAAGTAATTCTGAAAGAGGTCCATAGACACCAACTGGTCTTGTTTATAGGCAACCTATTACCATAAAAAAGAGTGTTTGTCAACTTAATCGTACAAACAAGTTTCTAATTAAAAAACACGACTACCCTGCGATTTTTTTTTATATTTGAAAACCATACAGCCGCCAAAATTGTTTTTATTTTTATTTATAGCCAGTGTCTCGGGATGATGACGGTTTTAAGGATACCCTGTACATCCTGCTCTATTCAGGACACCGGCCTCTTTTTGTCGCGAAAATGAACCTTAAAGGATCTGAAATAGGGGATGGAAGTCTGTATGGGAGAAATACGCAAAGTGGCGGGCACCAGCCTGTCTATACAAATAAATAAAATTTAGAGTGTCTGTTTGTAATATTATAATAACAGAATTTTACTAAATGCATCCGAATATTTACACGGTACATAAACCAAAAAGTCAATTTTTAAATTTTTTCTATCTGTCTGTTTGTTGGGCCAATCTCCGGAACGGGAGGACCGATTTCCACGGTACTTTCCCTGGCAGATACTTGTGTTATAAGCAGCAACAACTACTTTTATTTTGGAAAAAGAATTACGGTTCCGAGCAAATTATATTCGACATACCTAGTTTACTATAAAATCCTCCACCACATAACTTATTCGTCTATCGAGTAAACGAAATCACGACATACGCTCAACCAGTATACCTACTCGCACAAATTTATATGAAAATACGTTGGAATTTTTGACGTTGCGTGACCGCAAACCGTTCGTCTTCATGCCGATGTCTCCGAACATAATCGCCGACATTGAAAGCGGTTTCACGTTTATTTACTAAAAGAATTGTTATTACCAGTTAAGTTAGGTACATACCTACGATTTCTTTTTTATCGAACAGTTCTGTGATATGATGCGGAACGATTTATTCTTACATTTTTAGATTTAATGACTAATGACTTGATGATTTCATGATGGGATTCCACGATGTTGACAAGCAGTACCCATCTACTTGATTTAAATTTAAAGTCCACCCGTAACGACGATCGGTGCAATTCGGTCAAATAATCAAAAGGGTCTCGATTTTATACTACTAATAATGTTTGCAAGTCGCGTTTAGAAACAATTGCGACATATTTCTTCATCTCTATTTACGATACGACGTAGGAGGTCTTCTATCGTATACATATACTAATACTAGCTACCCGCCCCAGCTTCGCACGAGTAGCAGAGACATCTTCAACAATCATCAACATATTTTAACCAATTTACACAAAACCTTAACAAATTATATAACTTAACCTTCCTCATTATTATTGGTGAAAACCTCATGAAATCCGTTCAGTAGTTTTTGAGTTTATCGCGAACAGATGGACAGACGCGGCGGGAGACTTTGTTTTATAATATGTATATGTATATAATGATAATAAAGTTTAAGAGTTTTTTGTTTGTTTGTTTATTTAAATGCGCTAATCTCTGAAACTACCAGTTGGATTCGTAAAAATCTTTTTGTATATTATAGCCAGATTCATGAAGAATAGTATAGGCTATGTAACATCACGCTACGACCCTCAGGAGTGCAGCAATAACCATAAACAAGGGGAATGGCTAGTGGTAAATAGAAAAAGCCATTATTATATACGTATTTTGAAATCACTCATCATCCTTTGCAATAATTAATTATAGTCACGTAGACAATGTACCGTAAAGGCATTTCAGATATAGTCATTATTACTTTATAATTATTAGTTCTACCAAATAATTGAATTCTCGAAGGTTTGTGAAATTTGACATCTGAATACACGTAGACTGGATTAGCATTGCGACTCTCGTGCTAGCATTGGAATAGAATGCAATAATATATCGCTGGTTTGCGAGAATATCGACGTATTCAGAATTCAGTCGAATTGAACTAAGTATGCCAAACGATCTTAAATCTTTGATATTTTATGGTGAACAGTCAATCAGTGTTGCATCTACACTGATTTCGTGGTAACGGTCGTTAGAAAGCGACAAGTTCATTGCATATTTGAGACACAACACTCAAAAAAAAAATCATTGCCATTCTCTAAATTCAATTATTTTTAGCTCCGTCGCTATTCTCGCAAACCAGCTATATGGTTAATTGTAAACAACAGGAAACAGTTTGCAATATATATCACTATATAACACAAAGTCCCCCGCCGCGTCTGTCTGTTCGCGATAAACTGAAAAACTACTGTACGGATTTTCATGCGGTTTTCACTAATAGACAGAATGATTCATGAGGAAAGTTTTGGTATATAATTTGTACCCGTACGAAGCCGGGGCGGGTTGCTAGTATATAATAAATATATATTATACAACGAATCATGGTAGAAACGGCGGTCTTAGCGCTAATTGCGATTTCTAAGTCAACTATTATAGAGCAAGACCTTATTACGAATTTAGCGAAGGTATTTTAGGGCGTTAGATATTTTAAACTTTAAAACTTGAATACCTGGCTGGGTGACCAAATCGGAAGTCATTGTTACTGCGCATGATATAATTACCGTAAATTTTTTTTTATTTTTCTGTTGTCGGCAATGTTAAAAGTACTTAACAAAAATGGAATTAACGGAAGTTAATGTATCTGGAGCGAAATTAAAACCAATTGGAATGGATATCTTTGAAAATGAAATAAAAAAATATTTAGTATATTTAATATTGCTAACTTTTAATCTATTTGCCTCTGACCTCGGCCAGTGTAACCTAGTTGACACGTTAGGCAATCCTAGGAGCGGCCATGAAATGCAGGTGAAACTGCGATAAATGGGCTATCTAACACTAAAATAATTTTTCAATTCGAACCGGTAGTTCCTGAGATTAGCGCGTTCAACCAAACAAACACTCTTCAGCTTTATAATGTATTCTCCACTTATTAAACCCCAAATACACAACTGCCCTGCCAAAAAAAGAATTACTCGCCATACCGCCGCCATATTGAATTATTTTTTAAATTTATAGCCAGTGGCACTCGGGGTGATGGATAAGGATTCTAACGATACTCCATACATCCAATCTGTTTAGACTTTTAGAAGTTATGGTGGAATAAAGAACCTCACATACATGAACCTTGAAAGCATTACACACTTTTTTTGGACAGTTGTGTAATTACATAATTTAAGTATATTAAGTAAAACTTTCATTTTATTTTCAGATATGATAGAAGCCAGAAGCGACTCAATATTTAAGACCTGTCGTGAAGGATTGAGTGGAAAAGCGACGCGACTGATTTTTCTGTCCTCTTATACAGGTATGATTACTCATATTTTCATTTTTTTTTTTGACACTTAAATTCGACGTAACCATTCCGTCGTGTCCTCCTTTGGATAGTTTTTGAAAAAGAAGTATTTTTTTTAATACTCATTTGAAGAAATCCATCATGTTCCCTACCTTCTCATGGAAGGTAGAAAATGTTGTCTCTAATTCAGAGGACAATCCTTAAACCAAGTGATCAGGCCGCTTCATTTTCATATTATTATTATTATATCATGGTCAAAAAATCTCATAGCGCCATCGAGATATTTTGTACTAGAGAAGCCACTCAGAACAAAATACATGTTCCGTTTTTATTTGAATTAAAACTAAAAACCGCTGCGGCGCTAAAACTACAATTTATAGTCAAATCCTACAGTATTAACAAACAGCGCTCGATCGTTTTTGAGTTGTAGTTTTCTCGCGAGCGTAAGGTCCTAAGCGCCGTGATTTTCATGGCGTTTACGCGTGTTGCCCAACGAACTCCTACAAAGATTTGTTTTCACTGCGGTTCAGGGGCCGCAGTTCGCGTTACAAACTATTTCTTCGCGGTGTCTACTCTATACGCTAGTAATAATAACTCAGTGCATAGCGCAATGTAAGTTGAAAAATTAGTTCATAAACGTCTTACTAGATGGCGCTGTATATATAAGCTGTCTGTAACGACGCCATAATATTTGCAGGTTGATACTCCAAATAAAATTCAAATAGAAAACTTTTCCACTGACCTATTAAGGCTGATGAGCTGCGACTTGAGCAGTTTGAACACAATCCTGGCATCCTCCTCCATGATGAGACCAGCCTTCGCCATGTCGTTGGCCACCTCCTGGCAGTCATCATTCTCCATATCAAACTCGAACTGTATGGCCTCGTTCTCCTTGTGAGTGTAGGACCTGACACAAATTAATATTATCTGATAATCTTTCTTGGATGATGTTGATATTCCTATGGTGTTGATTTTGTTGTATTTAAAATGCCACCATAGCAATCGAGACAGTGGTGAACTTGATGATTTTGTTTTATACAACCAACATGACAAAATAAGCAACTGTCAGCCTGATGTTAAGCAGTTATCTCGCTGAAGATGAAGACAGATTCTTCCCTGTGCTCAAAATTCGAGCTAAATCTGCCATCTCCTGCCTCTATACTAAAGCAAGTTGAATTGCCTTGATGTGTGTGCTCTTCCATTCATTCATACATGTTTTGATTTCATGGCAACTATACTTTCCGTAAGCTCTCAGGCACATATAAGACGTAGTCAAGGTTTCTACACTACTTTGTTTATGCCTATGAAATAGTCAAACGCCGCGTCTATATGACTTGTGGCGAACGGGACTTAACGTCATTTTTGAGTAGCAGCCGTAAGTCACCAAAAGTTGTATAAAAAGATGCTGTACTGTCAACAGATATTTACGTCTCCTTTTTAAATATTTTCAGTATTGATAACCAGGATTGATACTAGTCTCAGTTGCGTCGAAAGTCCACATAAACCACCAAATACTACGTACCAAGAACGTAGTATGCCCGTATACCATCTTAGTGGTACTTAATTTCTCAAATATGTACACTAACCGTTTTTTAGGATCGATGATTTTGAGCCGGAACTGTATTTTGGTAATTTCGGAGGACGTCACCAGATCTCTTCCCACGATCTCCAGTCGAAGACCGATGTCCTCACCGAAGAACTCGTGGTTCAACAGATCTTTTACTTTCGGCCTGAGAAGTTAAAAACGTAGATATTTATTTCAATGCATTTCTAACACTGCTTTTTGCAAATTAATAATTATTTTTGAATTTCGCACAGGTTAACTTGGTGGTCACCAAACTGTATCTCGGATAAGATAGCATCGATAGAATTCACAGGGATTTCCTCTCTAGGGTACACCTGAGGCCCCGGCAAGAAGACCAATGACGGAACACTGTGTGGTTTTAGTCGGTTCGAGTCCGACATACCACCTTACCGTTGCCCCGGTGAGGTGACGACGCGTGGGGGTTTCCAAACAAAAAAAAAAAAAAAAAGGGTTAACAAGAATAACCTGGCGTAACCTAACAAATTATGATTTTACACAAACATTTTTAAAGAACAACATTTGCAACGAATCATTTATCCAATTGAGCACATCTGACTTTTAGAAATTCATGTTATCTGTGAACCATTTATCTTTATCTTTAACAGAGAATGATAACATCGCAAGGAAACCTTTGCACGTGTGCGATATATTTTGGATTTGCACTGGTCTTGATGCAGACGACTCTTTAGTGCTGATTGACGGATGATATGGCTATAGCCAAGGTCTAGGTGGCCTTACCTCTCTCAAACTGAGAAGTGGTAAATTTTCAAGAACAGTTTATAAACTGATATGATCATTAGAAAACAACTTAAAACTCTTAAAATTAGAAAGAGGATGGATTTGGAGGCACACCTGTCAGTTTTGTTCGGTTTGATGCAGGATTCGATGATATCTTTCACCTCCGGGATAGTCACTTTCTCTAGACTTTGAGGTTTCACACCCTGTGGACCAAAAATTTAAATGTTAATAATTAATGTATTTAAATAGTACATATAAATAACAATTATTACTTATCTATACTAATATAATAAAGCTGAGGAGATTATTTGTTTGTTTAAACGCAGTTTAACGGTAGTCACTTACCATCAGGTGATCCGTCTGCTCGTTTGCCCCCTATAATATATAAAAAAAAAAGAAAAGTCATCTCTGAAGCTAGTCGGATTCGAAAAAATCTTTTTGTATAACATAGTCAGATTCATGATAGCTATGTAACATTACGCTACAACCAGTTTGGAGCAAAGACCATAAACCAATAGAAGAAGAATAAGAAGAAAGAAAGAATAAAGAAAGACACGATTTTTTTTCTGACCCATCATCAAAGGTACCATTAGTACTATCGTCTGTCTTCGTTTTCGGGAGTGTTTCACTAATACCCTGTATACAGGGTGTATCTGAGAATCGAACATTTAGTATCGGTTAAGGGCTCTGTTTCCACATTTATACTCAAAAAACGGTCCATTATGCGTGTAGATAAGGCTGGCTAGTTGAGCTAGCCTAGCTCCTTCCAGAAGCAGTGAAGCTCCTGGGGCGTTCACAGGCTTCTAGAAGCGACCTCGCATCCGCGAGGATATTTGCCCGTTGTGAGGTCACTCCAGGATAACGTGGGCGACCGTTTCCTCTGCGTTGAGACATTCTCTGCATGGAGGGCTATCTGTCGCATTAATGGTGGATAGATGCCGACTCAGGGCCAAATGTCTCACGTAATGGTTCCTACAATTATTCTGGTGTCGAGTCGGTTAAGGCTGAGCAGTCGTCAATGGAACACTTAAATTTATAGAATTTCTGAAAAAAAAAACTAGTAACAACTTAAAATTTATGAACATTTGAATTTCCAGGTATTATTTCCCCTGTTTCTCATAAAAGCAGGTGGAATGCGTAAAGTTAAAGATTTTAAACGTAATATTATTTTTTATTTTGAATCTATTCACTTAGTTATTGAGAAAATCCATAAAAACTAACTTAAAAAGGTTTCGTAGTTAGTTTTATGGAATTTTTTACTAAGGAAACGAAAAATTCCAAAATAAAAAATAAAAAAGATTTAAAATGTATAAATGCGGCAATAGCGTGTTAGAGGGTGTTCGCTTACCGAGACGACTTTCTTGTATATCTGCGCGGGCCCGCTGCACTCGCTGTAGGGGTACTCGCCGGTGGCCATCTCCAGCATGCACATGCCGAACGCGTACACGTCCACCGACTCGTCGTAGTGCTCCTCGTACATCTCCGGCGCCATGAACTCGGGCGTACCTGCCGATACACCACGTGTTTCAATATTTTTTTACTACTACGATCATTTACAGGCGGCCTATAAAATAACTAGAAATTGAGATGTTGAAAGAAGTAAGGATTAATAAAATGAGTTTGACATGTAGCTACTTATTCGAAGTTTGTACCTTACTAATTACATACTAATTAGACTAAACGTAAATATTTTATTTTCTGTAATGAAAAAAGATTTTTTTATCAATCTGTGATAAATATTAATTTGTTAGAAAAGTACAAAAAAATAAAAAAAAGTGGTCATTACCAAGTGACGTCATATCACTATGTTGACAATCAATAAGGTAAGAAAGTCTCAAGTGAGATTTCATTTGAAGGATCAGAGTGAGGGTTAATTTGTTTAATATCAATACGATTATTAGAATAATCATAATGACGTCACGCCATACACTAAACAGGTCACGTAAGCGTTTTCGCACAATTTTATTATTCTAATTATTGAAAATTAAATTTTTAACACATTTTTGTGTATGAACGGATCTGATACATGGCTATGAATGTTTTAAGTGACTTTTCAAAGTCTACTTCCGAGTTATTGTGACTTAAAAACCTATAGAATACGTGTATTTTGTATCGTGATACATAATCTTGTATATTACTGGTTAAATATACTAAGCCCATATATTTAGAAACTAAATATATGACATGTATTGATTTACATATTTGTGTTTTAAATATTTGTAACAATTGTACTTACCTATAACGGACTTAGCGAAGCTCCTATTCTTGAGCGTGGCCAGTCCTAGGTCTCCGATTTTCACGCTACCCGTCGTGCCGGTAATGAAGATGTTATCGCATTTCAGATCTCTGGCAACATACAACACATTTATCACTACGCGTCGTTTCAATGTTTGCTTGTAATCCTTAGCTAGTTGAAGGGTTTTTTTTAATAATAATGAGACAACTAACAACAGAGGTATCACTATGAATGAATGTGGTTATAAAACAATAATAGTGGTATGGAGTGTTTCGTTGGAACATGACTAGTTGAATACCAGCAGTGTGGGTCACACACTACTAGTATTCTTGTTAACCCCTCCAGCTAAGCTAAATGCTTGTGTTAGGAGTGGGTTTACGCCGGTAATGCGTTGGGTGGGTTTCGAACCCGCAACCACTTGATCGCAAGTCCGATGCGTTAGCCATTACGCTACTTGCACCAATTAGACCAATCTAACAACACCTGGTACTAACACGATAGGTCGCTTCGTTCCTTGATAAATTGTCCTTTTAGAGCCCTCCGAAACGCACACATGTGCATTTTAGGCTCCTTACGTTGTATAAAATTATGACTACCATACTATTTAACATACATAATCCTTACATAATTACCTGTGTATAATGGGCGGTGTTCTTGAATGTAGAAAATTCAGTCCTTTGAGTATTTGACGACACCACGACTTCAGCACTTTCGGGTTTATGCGCTTGAACCGACGGAGATATCTGAAATATTAAGAATCTATGTAAGGTCCAGAGAATTATAACATAAATTACTTAGCTGAACATAAGATTCAAATACAAAGAATATGTAAGTCATTCTAACTTTTAAACTTTTACGTTCCATGATATACATATTGAAGTTTGAGCTACGCAAAAGACTTACAATAACCTGTCTTTCTGTTTATACTTAACACAAGACAAAAGTCAGTTCTTCATAAAAATGCGAGATTAAGGATTTATAGTCATTAGTTTCATTTGGCGCTATGCAATGTACATGCAACATGCGTAGGTACCTTAAACGTTCGGCGCCGTCAAGACCACCTGATTGCATAAAATGTTTAAACATTGTTTGATTGATTACATTGCAGTTTATGACTGTATGCGGTATTTATTACATTTTTTCGGTAAAATGTTTTGTTTACTCATTGTGATATCACTTTTAAACAAAAAAAAAAAGAACTTTCCGGAAGAAAATTCCAATGATTTTCGACTCAGAAAGATGGTCTGAATGCACTACTGTTTAAAAATATTTCGAATCTCTCTTTTTTTTGAATACGTATTTCTATCCTACCTGTAGTAAATATGACTTATTATGAAACTAGACTTACGCTTTCAAAGTGCCAGATAACATGAGCTCTGTGATTAACACAATATTTTTCTTCTTGGCCACTGTGCCTTCCCAGTAGTTGTAAAACCTCACAATGTTGGGATGCTGCAGCTTCTTTAGCATATCTGCCTCCTCGCGGAATCGTAGGCGCTCCGTTTTGTTCAGTTTTTTCTCCTGGAAACAGCAAATAAGATGGTCAGATGTATGCGTATCAGTAATTAGGTTCCTTCGAGTTCAGGGATAGATTAATGTACGCTAGAGGTGGCATAAAGAGAACAGAAGAGGAGTTCTGATTCCTATTTTTCCAAGGATTTCTTAAGAATTTGTCACGACATCCTCCGGCGAAGCCATCTACTGTTTAATAAGGGGCCAAGGTCTCATGTTAATTTCAAGGTTCTGGCAAAATGTTTCAAGTGATATTTTGAGCTTTAGCTCTCTACTGGGAACCGACTTCCTCTAAACATGAGAAAAAAATAGTGGATAATCTAGGCATGCTGGTCTAGTACGTAATGGGAAACTTCACAAACCTTCGACAGCATAATAGAAAATTACTTCGATGTTTTTCATCACTAATAAAACAATTGATAATTAATATGTGTAATAGACGTGTTTCATAAACGTATTTCAGCTTAAGGACGGATTGTCATTTAGCCGCTTTTTAGCTTGAGGACGGCTTGTCATTTAGCTTAAGGACGGATTGTCATTTAGCCGCCTTTTACATTGAGGACGGCTTATCAGTTAGGCGCCTTTTAGCTTAAGGACGGATTATCATTTAACCGCCTTTTAGCTTGAGGATGGCTTGTCATTTAGCTTAAGGACGGATTGTCATTTAGCCGCCTTTTACATTGAGGACGGCTTATCAGTTAGGCGCCTTTTAGCTTAAGGACGGATTATCATTTAACCGCCTTTTAGCTTAAGGACGGGCGCCTTTTAGCTTAAGGACGGATTGTCATTTAGCCGCCTTTTAGCTTGAGGATGTCATGAAGCCGCTTCCTAACTTGAGAATAGCTTGTCTATGCCAGCTTTCAGCTCGAGGATGGCAAAATGTAGGATCTTGCATAATGGTCGTGTCGATAGGTTTAATTTTTAGCAGATATTGTGACTCACGAGCAATTCGCACCAAGCTACGGCGACGCCGGTCTGCGTGTCGAGTCCATGGTACACCGTCTTGAACGAGCCGCGACCCACCTCCTTGTCGTACTTGAAGAATCTGGAAACATTCACCGCACAGATTATAGCTACTGTTTATAGTCAATTTGTGGAATATCTTTCTTGTTTGAAAGGATATACATATCGAGACGGGAGACGAAGCACAGTAATGTAATGCGAGCGTCAATAGAGACATTACGTTTTCATATTTGCATTGACTGAGCATTATCATTTGTTTTGTGTCTATGTAATATATCTATAATATGTATGTATTTGGAAATATATAAGTATGTTTATCAGCAGTCTGGTTACCATAGTACAGGCTCTGTCTAGTTGGGAATCAGACGGCCGTGTGTGAAGTGTGTCAAGTCATCACTCATCACTTAAACATTAAACAAATCTATTGTATTCTCATGCTTACGTAGGAAACTGATCTTGAGCAAGGTCTGCTTGAGGGAAATCGAAAAAAAAATACCATAATGCTGAAATATGTTGTACACTCGCTTTTTAGTCCATATAGGTATAATATTAACAAACATTATTTTATACTTGGTATGGTAACGCAGACAAATGTACAGCGCAACTTTAAGTGGTCGGTTGAAAGACCACATGTTAAGTGGCCGCATAGAAACAATTGGGTAGAATGCTTTGCCTGCATTCAGCGATTTTTTAATTTAAAAGTAATAAAAAACTAAACTGCAAGGAAAATAATTAAAGGAAGGAAAGGACTTTAAAGGTTTTTCAAGCAAGCATCCATAGGCTATGGTAACTGCTTAGCACAAGGCGAGCTGTATGCTTGTTTTGCATCGATGAGGTATAAAAAAAAACAATTAAATTGATAAGTAACGGTAGGGAATAAATAAAAGTATCAATATCAGGATTCAATAACACAAATTCAAAATTAGTTAGTACACACCTGCCACAAGGCGACACTCCAATAGGCTCTTCTTCATCCTCATTGTCTTGCTTCTCCTTCTCCTTCTGTTCCAGCTTCTCAAGCTCATATATAGGACCATACACTAGACCTGAAAATGAAACAAACATTTGTAAAAAACAAGCAGCTGTAGCGTAATGGCTAAGGATCAGACTTGCGATCGAGGGGTTTTGGGGTTGAACCCCACCCACCCAGTGCACTAACATAGTGAACCTGGACCACGGCCCAACGGTTGATGTTGGGAAGTTGTATATACATATACTAATTGGCGCAAAAACTTTCATTGCGTGGTGCAGGATTAGTAGTTACTACGTAATTCAGCTAGTTTTCGCTAGATGACATTGAATTATGTTTTTGCTGCATATGGAAGTCGCCACACTAGAAATAGTCTTTCCTACAATATTATAAGATACCTACTAGCCGTCCCCCGCAGTTTCACTCGAGTTTATATTGACTGCTCCACTCCTAACGGTGGTAGCGTGATGTTGAATAGAATATATCCTTTCTTAAGAATTAGGCTGTCAAAAGGTAGTAGTTTTGCCGGTTCCAAAGATCAGTGACTTGAATTCACTGATCTTTGGAAACGAACCGGCAAAAAAAAACAAACTGTCGCTGTCAGGGGCGCAACAATGGGGGGTATCCAGAGTATCCGGACACTCCTTCGAGAGTGTCCAAATATCCCCACATAACCCAGAAGACGATGCGCCGAGGAGTCTTTTTTTTTAGTGCTCATAAAAAAATTTTCGGACACCACTTTTTGAGGGTTGTTGCGCCCCTGGTTGCTGTTGTGTTTATGTTTAAGTGTGTACCGATAACTTGTGTGACAACTCTGGTGCTACAAGTAAATGGTCTACGGTGACACATCGTACACAAACCGGCCGCTATCAGAAAGGCAGTATGTTTGTTTTGTGACTTTTGTGGTATAAAAATATAATTATCTAATTACCATTTTGTGGTTCCTGCGGCTGGTCTTCCCCAGACGCGTCGGTGTTCGATATTCGCTTTTCTGTCGCCGTCGCTATTTCTATGTTTTCCTCCTGGAAAGTGATACCAAGATTTTGAACAATTTTATATATTTTTTTAAATAATGTTGTTAAAGAAGGTCATGTGAAAAGAGTGGTGTTTTTTTCTAACAGTCCTAAACCTATTAGTACAGTAAAAGATAATTAAGAAAAAATAATATTTGTATGTTCCTGTGTATGGGGAGTCGGACTTGCGATCTAATGGATGCGAGTTCGAACCCCATTCAGTACACTACCAACGTGAACCCACTCCTAACACAAGCAAATAGCTTGGGTGAAAGGGTTAGTAAGAATACTAGTAATGTGACCCACTAGTATGATTTTATTCAAAAAAACACACAGGGTCCCCTGCACTTATTTGGAAATCTTTTTGTAAAGTTCAGATATATTATTATAGATAATTATTCAACAAAGGTTAAGTCGAGGCGCTTTATAAAAGATACTTTAGAAATCGGACTCATTCGTAAAATACATTCGCAAATATGAGTCCGTATAATAAATATTTATTTAATATTAATAGTATTTTATTAGTAGTAATAGTTTATTTGTGTGTGTGTGTGTGTGTGTGTGTGTGTGTGTGTGTGTGTGTGTGTGTGTGTGTGTGTATGTGTGTGTGTGTGTGTGTGTTATTAACACTTATGAAGGAGTAAATCAAGATGATTAAACTGCAAGAGAAAGCTTAACTAGCTAGATAGTTTTAGTCTAGTCCCTAGTAGATAACAATTATTCAACAAAGATAAAAAGTCGGTCCTTAATTTTGCAAACTTTACAAATAGAACTCATTTCTAAAAGACATTCGCAAATATCCGTCCGTATATTAAATATCATTTAAAATGAATCAACCTAATGCAGAAAATGTGACGCAGCGTGAATAAGACTGGCTCCGAGGAGGCGAAATTTTATGTGCCTTATATTATAAGTAAAAGTGTTTAAGAAGATGAGACAGAACTACAATAGCTTTCGC
Source organism: Euplagia quadripunctaria (assembly GCA_963859945.1). Taxonomy (NCBI): domain Eukaryota; kingdom Metazoa; phylum Arthropoda; class Insecta; order Lepidoptera; family Erebidae; genus Euplagia; species Euplagia quadripunctaria. Next base: position 12,241,245 of record OY982584.1, on the reverse strand, counting down.
AAAATATATACCTGACTGTACAGATTTGATGACATCTGACATACACACAAGTTGTGTTCTGAATACATGAACACACTACACACGAAAATAGAGATCTGAACGCCGACGAAAGCTAATATTATAAATGCGAATGTCCATTTATCTGTTCGTGTTATTCCTTTACTCTAAAATGGCTGAACGAATTTGTTTGAAACTTAGCCCAGAGACAGTGTTGTGTCATTAATTAACACATAGACACATCTAAATCCATACTTATGAAGGAGCAAATCAAGATTATTAAACTGCGAAAGAAAGCTAATTTTAGTTGAAATATTTATTTATAATAGTTGGATGGTCATTAAAGCATGCGCCTATGATTTTATTATAGTATTGAATCCTTGATCATAAAGGTCTGATGGTTGTAGCTCCATGCTGAAATGATGAGAAGATTCCACCCACAAAAATTTGTATAAATAACTAAATTTTGGACTCACTGTTCTGTCTCTACTAGGCTGTTGTGTTCTGTATGGCATGTTTGTGTCCGAGGCCATAACAACTGAAATCTCAAATCTTACCCCTTAAGTTCATGACATACGGTTTTTCTATTTAAAAAAAGGTATTATTCTATACTCACCAGATCTTGTTCCGAGATAAAAGCGTCGTCTTCGAGCCTTGCCACCAGCTTGTTCCCGCTGTCATCTAGCTCCGGGTCGCACAACGTACCCTGACCCGAACTCCGCCTGTGAAACCCGCCGACACCCACACCGACTACCGGTTGACTGGCCTAGAATGAAAAATATTGACCAAATGAGACCAAATTAAAATGATTTTCACTCTATGCTAAATTGGCTGACCTGCTGGTTGAGTGGTCATCTGGTTGAAATGAATTGCCAAAAGTTAAGTTATCCAGCGTTTGAATAACAACGCCGTATGTTAGGTGCTTTTAAATTTCAAATTCTATTTCTTTATTTTATAAAATTGGTCAAAAATTATTCGATATTGTAAATTAAAAAAAAAATATTGATCACAAGTCACCGCAACAATAGGTTGCTTTGTCAAATGTAAAACTACTCTTTATTTATTTTAGTTTTTTTTTTATTTTACATTATATTACTTGTAATTAAACGAGGTACTTGTAATTCTAGGCCTACTTGTGTATTTGTGACTATATTGATAATGTATCGCCCTTTGTCGATGGCCTTTCGTTCGGTCTCTGCATTAAATGCGATCGATTTTCGTGCATCTATTTACATCGGTGTTTTGTCCGCGTTCAAACATTAAAATCCCGCAATATAGCGACGTGTTTTATTTACCCTGTCTATTCTTTTATTTTCTTTGTGACAAGGTGTGATAACTTATTTAATAAATTATATTAGCCACATTTAATATATTAATAAACGTGGTTAATTTGATTTATTAAACGAGTTCAGTATTTTTATTTAAAATTAACTTTTAAATAAAATCGATTATTTTTTATGGAATCGGTAACATTTTTATATATCACTAATTGACTTAATATAAAATTTATAAACAAGTGTAAAGTGGGGCTTAGCATCAAGTGCTTCTCAGAAGCGTTTGCCGATGCTAGGCTACGTGAAGGACCACCGCCTTTGATGGTGCCTAGCAATGTCAAAGATAACATCGTGTTATATCGAGGATCAAATTTATTTTCTAACAGAAACAAGAGGGGTAAGTAGACATTAAGGGTAAGTAGGTAGTATGCAGTAAGACATCTTGAAAAAAGGAGACAGTCATGGGCCTGCCGACAGAAGTGAAAACACATTTTTTAAAGATTAATTATTAAGGAGCTGACAAAACTCAATGTTTAGATTAGCGCCAATACATAAGTATATATCAAACTACAGTAGTATCGCGCAGAATCGACAGATGACGCAAAAATATTTTTTTAATTTTCAGAAACTCGGACAATTTTCGATCAGGGTCACGTATCCTGACGCGAGTTTAAAATTTTTTACACATCCCAAAAAGCGCACAACGCCGCTAAAGAAGTGTTCACTTCAACAAAGTATGTTTTGAATTTTTAGCTTTGCAAGGGACTGATTTTCTTACTCTGAAGTAACTGTTTAGAAATACTTGCAGCAAGAAATAAAAAAATACCTAGTATTAACTTAAACGTAATATTAATATTATAAAAATTGTAATAACGTGCACCCGGTGCTTATACTTAACCGTTCTGCGCTTGCGAATTTATTGTCACCGAGGGACAATAAATTCGCAAGCGCAGAACTGTTTGTAACATTTCTTATTCAAAATTCAAGAAGTAGCCCAATATTACTCCAACGTTTCTTCATATAATATCAAAGCATGCATGCATTAATCAGTCATAGTCCCATCATAATTTTGCACATTTATATTTGATGCATATTTTATTACTGTTTACATTGTACTACGCAGAAGGTTTGACGCGCATAACTCATCATACGACATGTATTCGTCGTTTACGACCAAGTTATAGTATTACCCGTGTGTCTTTTAGAAGCATTACTGATGTGTCATAGACACATGAGTGGATGAATGAATATTCGTTGTAATAGTCTTACAGTACTATATTATTTAAACATAATAGTATATAGTAACTTAGTAGTAATAAGTATATTTTTAGAGATTAATTAACTTTTTAAAGATTTTTACAATATAGTATTTTTGTTTATAGTATTAAAGACAACTCCCGCATTAGGAATTACTCCTGTGTCGCGGGGAACTTTACAAACATACAAACAACGGACACAAAGAACACCCAGACTTGGGTGGGAATCGAACCCACGACCTATGGCATAGCAGTCAGGGTCACTAACCACTAGACCAAAAGGCCAGTCACCCGGAAGTAAAAAGTACGAAGAATCACTCTGTTACCAAACTTTTATGAAGTTATTTAATATTTTTTTTTAACGTTTTATTTTTTTCATTCTTAAGAATTTATCTATCATATTTACAGTAGGGATCATTAATATTTACAATAACAAATCACACATACACATCTTTTCTATATGCAAATTATCTGTTTCTAAGGTAACAAAATTTTGCTACGACCGATGCCTACGTATGATAAGAACTCTCTTATAAAACAATAAACCACTCGAACCCAACGTCTCGTCACAGAACGCGGATTTCATCGATGTCACGATAACATTATTCTAAGATAAAACACGATATCAATTTCAATGTCTTGGAAATTATTGTACTTTCTTCTACGATGAGAAAATGTGCTATGGACTTGAAGGGGCTCGAAGGGTATTGAAGATATTAATTAAAAGGGATGAGGTGAGGTGTTGATGTACAATTAGAAACAAGATACCTTATTTTTACAGCAAGGTCTAGGATAGGAATCTAGTATAAGGACAGAAAAATAACTTTAAAGGGAGCAAAAGCTAGTGTACTTAATAAATCCCAAAATAGAAGATTTATTTATTTGACACTAGCAGCGCCCCGCGGTTTCACCCGCGTGGGAATATCGGGATAAAAAGTAGCCTATATGTTAATCCAGGTCTCTAGCTATCTCCCGGATCCCTCCTACTTAAGGCGCAATACGGCACACCGTGTGGTTTTAGTCGGTTCGATTCCGACACACCGCCCCACCGAACACCCCGGTGGGGTGACGGCCCGAGGGGGTTTCCACACGCACGAAAAAAAAAAAAAACTCTAGCTATCTACATACCAAGTTTCATCGCAATCGGTTCAGTGGTTTTTGCGTGAAAGAGTAACAAACATAATAATAAAATATATAACAATAAACAACATCCATCTATACATCCATCCATCCAAACTTTCACATTTATAATATTAGTGGGACAAGTAATAGTAGATGTTACAACCAATTTTGACTTGAGTACCGTTTTATTTGGACCTCGCACCTCGACCTTCCTCTTTTTACGCTTTAGCCTACGCATACGCTTCTTGCGCCACTTAGCTCTCATATTTTAGAAGAAAGAAGTTAAACTTCTTTTCTTCAAAAGGAGTTCCTGATTGCTAATTAAATTCACGATATGAACTCAAGCGGTGCCGTACTCAGGACTCAGATAAGAGAATGAGACAGATGACAAACACTCCCGTTCATCAACACTGCTACTATGGTGTTTTATTTATTGTAGTGAATGAATGGGACGCGTGCATGTTAATTTAGTAACGTAAACCAAAAAACGCGTGAGGTGTCTTTGGAACACACACATTTTGTAAGAGTTTATGAGGCATACAATTTTCATTCAATTTATGAGGTAATCTTTTTTTTTATTAAAAAGACAACTCCCGCATTAGGAATTACTCCTGTGTCACGGGGGACTTTACAAACACAAAGAACGGACACAAAGAACACCCAGACTCGGGGTGGGAATCGAACCCACGGCCTATGGCATAGCAGTCAGGGTCACTAACTACTAGGCCAATAGGCCAATCATTTTATGCCAGCCAGATTATGAGGCCAAAATATATACTTGACGTATATATTTTACCTTGCCATGGTACAAACGGCTATACAATGGCAGCTCAAGTTATACTGGTCAAAGACATAAAACGGACGAAATTCGACCGCCGCCAGGCGATGTCAAGAAATTTTATTAATAGTCCACTTTCCACCAGACCAGAACAAACTTTTTGTTTTTTTTTTTATGGGACTTATCCCATAAAGACCAAGACCAAAAATGGTAAGGGAGGTGACTACCGCCGCCCATGGGCACCTGCAACTCAAGAGTCACCAGTGTGTTGCCGACCTTTAAGGTGGGAGTAGGGGAAGGGGAAGAGGGGGAGAGGGAAGTGTTAGGGCCTCCGGTGACCTCACTCACTCGGCGAAACACAATGGAAACATTGCTTCAATGCCGGTCTCCTGTGAGACCATGGTATCACTCCGGTCGAGCCGGCATGGCTCTCCCACGAAGTTAATAGTAACTAAATAAACAAATAAAATAAAAACTAAAAACAAATTTCTTCAACTACAGTTTTCATTATTTTTGTATTATTGGCACTACAACAACACGTGCCACTAGTAAGTGGTACTTGAGACATAAACATTGTATTTTCAAAGTCATTGCCATTGAACAAAATGAAGTCGGTCATTTTCCTCACTTAAGTTACTGAAGAAAAGTATAATTTTACGTGTTTTTTATATTAGCAAACAACCTTAATAATTCTATACTTAAATCGCTAATGGTTTATTTTTTTACTATATTTTTATATTTATGCTGTTAATTTGCAAGGGTTTTATGTTGTCGCCACATGAAAAATTTAATTTTAGACATTATTATGACTAGTTATACCGCTAACGCAACGCCATTGGCCGGTCTGACAATGGTGGGGTGATCAACCGCTGGGGTTGCATTATAAGGTGATAACGATCACTTGAGTGCTGATTGAGACGCGAACAGAGCAGTTACTGTTATTTTGTGAATTTGATAGTTAATAAACATTTTTATATCAATAGTGGTGAGATTGTTGCTAACATTTGGAAATCTGGTAAGAATATCCGTTTTATGTTTATTGGATGTAATTACTTGTGGGTACTTTTGTATTAGCTTAAGTGAGCGATTAATTATGTAAATAAATTATTTCTTGATTTTCATCAAATTGATTACCTGGGTTTTGTACATTGGTAGAAGCCAAACGAGTAACAGTAATAGAAAGGAAACATGACCAAAAATAATAACTCAGCAAAATATGGCAAATAATAATGTTTAAAAAAAATAAACTTAGAGACTTATTAAGGTATAAAAAGGTGTAGTTATTACAGTACTAAATAACTCACACTAAAAAGGCGATGCATTTTATAAAAATCATGTACAATACAATACATGCACATCCGGGGGCCTATTTTAGGAACTTCATAAAAATCTATTTGTTGGGGGGGATTTACTTGCTTGGAAATGGGTGAGATTATTAAAGTGCAAATCGCTTAATACTGAAAGGATAGACGGAGCTGTGTTTTATACACCCACAATAACCACTCAATATTAGCACAATGAGTTTCTCTCAAATAATACTAGATATCAGTGCTACAAAACCGTCCCGGCAAATAAGGTCTCGCTGCCAACGTTGGGCACAATTATATACATATTAAACAGCTTGCAAAAAAGCCAACGTTTCCGCTTCAATATAAAATAGTGTGACTTAGAATAACAACTCAATATACCATAAATCAGTCATCAATACAATAAATCAGTAGGAATATCATACTTTTAATAAGTAAATAATGGTTTTTATTTCTCAAATTTCATATTTTTCCAATGTTTGTTTACGGATGGTCTTTGGTTGCCAATATTTGATTTAGACGGAATAGTGAAAAACATGGAGTAGACATATATGTGAAAAGATTAACCTAGACCAATTGACTGAGTTTTACGACTCACTCTAGCTATCTAGAAGAAGGTAGAATTCATCTATACTTCTATACTAATATATAAAGCTGAAGAGTTTGTTTGTTTGTTTGCTTGAACGCGCTAGTCTAAGGAACTACTGGTCCGATTTAAAAAATTCTTTGAGTGTTAGATAGCCCATTTATCGAGGAAGGCTATAGGCTATATATATTCACGCTACGACCAATAGGAGCGGAGCATCAATGAAAAATGTGGCAGAAACGGGGAAAATTTACAAACGCAAACGAAGTTGCGCGGGTCAGCTAGTCTTTACATTTAAGTTTAATTATTTGTCCTAACTGGCTGATTCATCAATGCAGAGCCTAAACTGAGGTTACAAACTTAAAATTTTGGCAGTTGATGCCTTTTGTATTGTAAATATATACAAAGAAAGGATTTAAATAAAAACTAAACAAGCGAGCCAATCCGCGGACAACAGCTAGTAATAATGTAACTTACCTTCTTTGTGATGTAGATTATAATTATAGAAACAGATTGATAGAATGAAATATATGTATGTCTGACTTCTAATATGTTATAATAGCTTACCAAACAACTCAATTTAATGGGGCTCAATGGCTTAGAAAAGACACGTTGGTTAAAAACCTTTGAAAAGTAAAACAGCTTATCAAATTTTACTATTCGACTAAAATTAAGTTTGTAGTAAATAATTCACAGTAATATTTTTTTATTTAAAGCAAGATTTCAGCGGATTGTGGTCGTTAAGATTTCAGCGGGTGATAGGAGAGTTCGTTGACACTATATAAATTCAATATTTTAATTTAAGGTATAATTTAAGTTTAAGGTATTTAAGCTTTTGAGTGGGTAATGGGTGTCAGATATGTGATCGAATGATTGTGAGTACGAACCTTACCGAAAACACTTGCGATGTGAACAGACTCCTGACACAAACATTTGGTTTAGTTGGAGAATACTAGTAATGTGTAACCCATGTTGCTACATTTCACTACATATTATAAAACAAAGTCCCCCGCCGCGTCTGTCTGTCTGTCTGTTCGTGATAAACTGAAAACCTACTAAACGGATTTTCCTGCGGTTTTCACCAATAGACAGAGTGATTCATGAGGAAGGTTTAGGTGTATAATTTGTTAAGATTTTGTGTAAATTGATTGACATATAATGATGATTGTTGTAGATGTCTCTGCTACCCACCCGTGCGAAGCCGGAGCGGGTTGCTAATAATTATAAATAAAAATATGAATCCATAATTTTGATCCCAATTCTTGGCTAAACTTGTTTGTAATAGTAATTCTTGAAAAAAAACTCATCGGTCATTAAACATATATTTTGGTCTTTTTCATTCCATAACATCATATTGTAGTCACAATGAAAAAATATACATACTTGCTTCTTGCATACTACGTGGTGTACGTAATTGACTTATAATATTATCATTTGTTCGTTTATTTCATACAGATGTTAATATATTTAAGATAATACCGATGATCAAAATAATATAATACACACTAATTTTAACACGACTCCACTTATTCTATGTGCTCGAAATTTAAATCGACCACTAAAAGCTTCAAGGTGAAAACAGTCTCGAGCGCGAATCTGCTATAAGCCGCATAATGCATATTTGTAGTGCAAGCAAAATTGAGCATTGCGCAATAAGATTTATGGCTTTAATTTACATTGCAGTTGTTATAATATCTAAGAATGTATGTCATATTTTTATGGAATTTTATATTTGATTCTGTTTTTAGTTTAATAGATGTGTAAATCAGAAATAAGCGGAAATATTTATAACAAACGATAACTTTTTGTTCACCAGACGATTCGATGAAATTGCAACGAGACTATCACGATCAGCGCAATACAATCAAAACGCCGCCCGGTAACCAAAAAGCTATCGTAAAATTGTCGAAAGTTTAAGGTATTTGGTTGTTAGTAACTCGATGGCTAGGAGGTTGTTAACACCTCTGCAGTTTCAGTCAATTTATTATTTATTTAAGACGATATGTACTTATTCTATTAAGTAGAAATTTGAAAACGCACGCTTCTGTTTTTTACTTAACTTTTCTTTTCATATTTATTTTTAATTTTATTCAACACTTTAAGCACAAAATGTATGGAACTTCTCTGCCATATGCATTCTCTAGTAGTCTATCTTAGGGTTATGTAGAAGTAAATGAATTTTTAAGTACTAATATGAAGCAAAAGAAACTTGGGTGATTTATTATTGGCGAATAGAGTTTATTAACGTCAGGCAAATCAAATGTATATAAGACCTTATAAATACTTGAACGCGTTAATTCCCGTCAACACAATTAAAATCGAGTTTAGTTTTACTTACAACGCTGGTGGTGAGAGAATTCAGCATGTCAAATGTGTTGCTCTGCTGTGTGTGGATAATTGCTAGCGCGTTGTACGGCCGCGGGCCGAGCACCGGAGCCTTCATCACGCCTACTTCGTTGCCAACCACGACCTAGAGACACGAGCACAAACACTTAATGAACGTCGATATCGTTCAGAGTATCCGTTCAGGAGTCATTTGCCTTAGTACTTTCAAATACCAATCACCATCATCGTCTAATTATTTAGTCTCTTACTCATCACTTATTCATTAATTTTATCCTAATTCTCTTTCTAGCAGTATCATCTTTACCGTAAGTGTGATTTTCCTTGTAGTCCTTCTCACTTCCAGCTAGGGCTTTTAAATTCTTCCGTCACTGACGTTCGTCTCATACTCATTCCTTTTCTTGTCACACTAATCACTAGATATCCGACTTAATTTTCGTGTCACTTATGTGGCTCAAATTTGTCTTGTCAAGCTCTTATAGATTTTCTTAAGTCGAAAGAGAAATTGGAAATTTTGAAATCTTAGATCAGTGAGAACATAATGTATGCTACGGGCTGTTACTTCAAATCACTCTAAAATTGTAAAATTTGGTTACTGTACCTTAAAAGTCTTTTCTTTCCCGTGCACAGTCTTCTCCTTGGCGGGGAGTACTGTAGGTTCGAGTTGGTGTGCCGTCGGCTGAGATATCTGGTGACTGTGGCCGTGCAGCCCTGATGTCATCTGAAAATAGTACAATCAACTTAAAATCCCTTAAAATTCCCACTGCTTGGATTCCTGTATACTAGGATCAACAGGAGTAACCCACGAAAACACAGCGCTTGGCATTCGGCGCGTTCCAGGGAAAGTTAAAAAGTCTTATAACTAGCAACGAATTTATTCAAAAGTCGATAGAAATATCATTAATCCACTTCCATCCTTAGCAAAGCGGGAGACCGAAGAACATAAATAGGTGTAACAAGCGAACTCATTACACTTTACAATCAAATTGGTGCAAAAGTTATCACTCTAAATGATATATCGGCTATATACGATGCACTCTAATAAGCTTACAAAATACATGTACGCTGTACGTACCAACATAATATATTAAAAAATGTATCGTCTCAAATCCGTTATACATTAAAAAGGTATTATTTGGCAATAGATTGCAATCTAGAGGTTTTAATTAATATTACTTTTACGAAGCGTTATTTCGTTCTGCATAACTTTATTGCGATTATAGACAATTGCAACTCTATCAGGAATAAAACCTTCGAGAGGAAACCCCCACGGGTCATCACCTCACCGAGGGTGAAGTATGTCGGACTCGAACCGACTAAAACCACACGGTGTTCCGTCACAAGTGAGTCTATTTCAGGGAATCCGGGATGCCCTAGGAAGCTTCCGAGAACCCCTGCAGACTTTGGTCTCCTGATCAGCAGGCGACCACACCGTGCAAGATCAGGAATAAAGCCTAGGATGCCTTGAAGTTCTACCTTTATTTAAGACTTTGGATTTTTGGACTTCTTGTGCCGCGAGTGACTTTCTTCCTTTTCTTTAGCTAGCTCTAGCTAGTTTTTCTTTTCGAAATCGTAACTCCATACGGTCGCAGTTGTAATGTATTATGTTATTTATCCTTAGTCAACTCATAATGAATTTACTTAGAAAGCAACAACGTCTATTATTAGGATTGCGTTTTTTTTAAATACTTTAAAGTAAAAAAAATATAAATTCCAGTATCAATAATTATGCCGAAAGAAATGATTATTAATTACTGTAAAAACTGGAAAATACAAACACAGTCAGGTGACTCATTTCTTAATGACAGTAATTCGAATTTATATGACTAAGAATTTACTAATGACTATAATATTTGTATAATTAGTCTATCTACAAATATTGACCATTACTTATTTTGTGTACTATATTATGTTTTGTTGAATAAGCAAGTTGAAGGGGCATTGAGCTCGCCAATATCTTTTGAAGAACCAGCGGTAGTTAGAATCATAAAGTGGAGGATCATAAATCGGTAAAAGTAAAGTAGGATACCCTCCAGCCAAATAGACAAATGACCTAAAGGAGGCACCTGGGGTGTATTGGACACGGAAGAGGGAAGACCAGGTGGTGCGGCACCAGTGGCACTGACTAATCCAGCAGTAGCAAACAGCCATAAGTTGACGGTTTTTGATTTTTTGACGGTTGACTGAATCTATCCAATTTATAGATTTGGTATTCTAAAAAAAAAAAGTCTGTCGTAGGACTGCACGTCAGAAGTGAAAACATAACTTCACAATGTATTTGCATATACATACACACACACACATCTGTATATATATAATTAGGTTAAAAATAAAAAGTAGGTAATAACATATCTAAATGTATACATAGGGTACACTGGAAGTTCTGCGCTTCTGGCCGCTCATAAATGTTTGAATTTCGAATGTTATATTTTTTAAATATAAGAAACTCGTCACGTGTCCTGACGCGAGTTTAACATTTTTTACCCATCCCAAAAAGTGCACAACGCCGCTAAAGAAGTTTTCACTTCAAAAATTAATATTAGCCGTTAGCAGTGAAATTAACAACACGTTGCCAATCTTTCCATAACAGTGTTATCTATTAGAAACATATATGTCAACGACACATACGCAGACCATGATAACCGCCTATTTATACCAACTTCCATACTTATTTAGTCGCAGTAATAGTTGTTTCCTTCCTCTCTCAGAGCAGACGACCACAAAGTGAACCTAACGAATCAGGGTAACGATATGCGTTCTATGCAATTAATTTGTACAAACACGGTGATTTTATAATTGTAGCATTCAGATGTCAACAGTAATGTCAATGGCCTTAAATGTGCGTAGAGAATAGGGATGTTATGCATTATGGAGTTCCGTAAAAATATCGGATATCTGAAAAAAACGCGTGAGATGTCTGTGGGACACCCGGTTGGAACGAAGTTCATTTCGCTATATAGGTATAAATATATTTAATGCATTGAATAAATTGTTTCAAAATATAGTAAATATTGTAAAAACTCGAAATTAAAATTGCGCTATCTGTGAAAATACCGAAGTAATACATGGATAATTGGTATACAACCAACATCAAATAACATTAGCATCGCGCAAAATCTACAGATGGCGTAAATAAAAAAATCAACTCGCGGTCAGCATTTTTCAATCTGACGTTAAAGTTTTGAATAATTTCGGATAAGGGGCGGAGTCTAAATAAGACTCCTTATGACAGGTTTTATTATGTCTACAAGGCTGAAATGGTTGATATAATGTTTATTATAAATTAGTTTTAGAATTTTAAGTAGTTAATATTTTAAAATGAGTAGCTATAATAATCACTTACTTGCTTTTTTTTACTATTACAATTAATATTATTCATATATCCGTATGACTATCCGGATCCGAAATTTCATGTCCGTAACATCAAAATAAAAATTATTGAAAACAGTTCACAATTTTTTTGGCGAAAATATCGCGAAACACGCAAAAATCAATCTAACTGAGAACGTCCTGGAGTCGATTGAAAAAGGGTTAAGGAACAAAAGATTCCTCGGGCCGGGTGCACTTTTACCTGGGTCTTCTCCACACCCTCCAAGAAAGACAGTGCTTAAAAAAAACCATAAAGATGTTCTGGCTTGAACAAAAGTACTTATTGCAAGTGCAAGTAAATATTTGGACTGTCCTTCGTACAGAAAGCAGTCAATCAAAGAGCGCTGAAAGATATTCTCGCTGTAACACATCTATACTATTATTATAAAGCTGAAGAGTTTGTTTGTTTGTTCGGTTGAACGCGCTAATCTCAGGAATTGAGAACCTCCTCCTTTTTTGAAGTCGGTTAAAAAGGGTATCACGCCTCAGGTTTGTAGTGATAGTATTTCAGTAGTTAAAAGGGAGGGCTTGATCTACACGAATACAAGTTATCTATATATTAATACGTGAAGCGAAAACTTTAGATCCCTTTTTACGAAAATTGGGCGGACGGAGGAGTATGAAATTTCGCACACTTATAGTTTATACAGAGAAGAAGTGACGACTGCTAAAAATTTTGAACTATATTTGCTACAAAGTTAAAAAAAATGCAAAAACGGGTACATACAGCTATGAGTGTCCAGTATATATTTTGACCTGTCATGGTACAAAAGTCTATACAATGACAGGTCAAGTAATATTGTCATTCATTGTCAATGTCATTGTAAACCATAGTCGAAATTCGACCACCACGGGATCTCTAGTAATAATAATAACTTGAGAAACACGGCCGTCTGGTCTCAGACTAGACAGAGCCTGTACTATGGTAAGCAGACTGCTGATAAACATACTTATACATACATCGTGCTCATCCCACAATTATTTGTCCGGGGTGGGAATCGAACTGTGGCTCAGCAGTCAGGATTACTAACCACTAGACCAACAGACCCTTTAAATAATAAAAATTATGATAATAATTATTAGTACCTGGGAGACCAAGCTTTGCTCGGTAGTTTTTTTGTAAAATCGTTTGTTTTTTTTTTGTAAAATTGCATTTTTACAGGCAATACAACTATGCATTTAAACTTAAAATGCAAAACTGTTTCTGTTTACAAAATTTCATCAAAATCGTTGGAACCGTTTCCTAGAATCAGATAATATATACTAGAGATCGCGTGGTGGTCGAATTTCGACCATGGTTTATTTCATTGGCCAATATTACTTGACCTGTCATTGTATAGACTTTTGTATCATGACAGGTCAAAATATATACTGGACACTCATAGCTGTATGTACCCGTTTTTGCGTTTTTTTAACTTTGTAGCAAATATTGTTCAAAAATTTTAGCATTCGTCACTTCTTCTCTGTATAAACTATAAGTGTGCGAAATTTCATACTCCTCCGTCCGCCCAATTCTCGTAAAAAGGGATCCAAAGTTTTCGCTTCACGTATTAATATATAGAATAGATACATATATACAAGAATTGCTCGTTTAAAGGTATTAGATAGATTAGATAATACGGATGTTTTAGTTTAAACGTGGTAGGCTCATGATATCCCAGTGATATTTATAATTATTTTTTTGTTAGTTTACCGATTGAGGTTATTAGGTATACAAAATCACGCTACTACACGTTGGGGGAATCTATTTTTATTAAAAAAAAATGATATTGTTTATTTACTCTGTCTGAAGTCGAACAGAAGTGTCACAAGCTAATTCTTGTTGTTATCGTTTCTTATGGATCATTAAAGCAATGTTTTTTTAACTACTTGATACAAAATATATATTTAACTAGCAGCGTCCCGCGGTTTCACGCGCGTAAGTCCCGATCCCGTGGGAATATCGGGATTAAAAGGAGCCTATGCGTTAATCCAGGTCTCCAGCTATCTTCATACCAAGTTTCATCGCAATCGGTTTAGTGGTTTTTGCGTGAAAGAGTAACAAACATCCATCCATCCAAACTTTCACATTTATAATATTAGTGGGATTTCTATCAATTTGTCTTTAATTTTTATTGTTTTAATAGTCATCAGTTCCTGTATCGTGTACAACTTTATGAAACGGAATCTACTGAATGCAAGTTAAGGTACATAATAAGATTTAAACATTAAAACAATACCGTATTCAGTTTTCATATTAGAAATGATTATCCTTATACTGACGTAAATATCAATATGAAAGGATATAATTAAACATTGGTAAAAAAAGATCTTTAAATAGAATTATGAATAATACTTAAATATTTCTTGTTTTATCTATTAAATCAAGTGCACGTGAATTTAACATCCGTTTAGCTATTATATTTAAAATTTTAGAAAAATCTCGATTGTACTTTTATTAGGTACTATTTCGTTTATTTTCACTGCGAAAATTCTAACAAATAAACTAAAAATACATACCAAATGACAATAAATCACAGAACTATTATCACTTCACTATATCAACTGTATTTCACTATAAATCGTCTGTTCCTTTTTTCACAATATAATAAAAATAAAAAGGAAAAATAAATCGAAAAAGCGCGCGCGTACGTACGTTTCATAACAAACAACAATGAGTGAGTGAGTAATAAAATATCATTCAAAACGATAATATACGTTCGCCTAGTACCGCTCGGATAAACTTGTGACGAATAATCTGTGTGTTGAATGGGAAGTTGATAGCGCGTCATCACTTATCGTGTGCATACTATGATGTAACAACATTCCATAACTACCTAGGTAGACTATCTATAGTGAGCATTAAGTGCGGAAATTTTATTGTTAATTAGTTCTTTCTTCGAGATGAATCGATTCGAATTCGAATCTAATACATTTAATGATTACCCTTCCTTCTCTAGAAAATTTCTTTGATGGAAATGGATAGAAATTTATTTTATTTGCATCTTTTTAAACTTATTTCTCACTACCTTTAGAGAAATAAAGCTTTTTAGAGATTTCAAAATCCATTCACTAAATAAAAAAACATAGGTTGGAATGATAACATTTAAAATACATAGTCTTTTAAAATGGTCAATTCCAATGCCTAAATGTGTCATTTTTGTTTTTTTTTTTCACCCTTACACGTCACCCTTCCTCTTTCGAAATCTATCTTAGTCCCTTACAAGTATGTGCATAATTATCATTTGGGAAAAAAAAAAAGATTTTATCACCCTTTCAAGGATGGAGAAGTACGTACCCTCTTCGTAACAGCGAGAACATAGTAAATTTTGAAAAAGACATCTATCAGTGGTTCTAACTGACAAGACTTACGTTTGTTTATACAAACATACATTCACACCTATATCCCCGAAGGAGTAAGGTGTAATAAGGTCATCACACACGGTAACGGCAAATGAGCACTTTGGGAGTTAAGGATTGGTAAGATTTGGGAGCAAATTGAAAGGGAAAGATAGCCAAGAAGGGAAGGCAACAGCCAAACGGGATATTACATATACGGATGGATTGAAGAGTGTAAGCAATAGATAGAGAAGGTCAGGGTCACATTGCCGGGAAGTCTAAGCCCTCAAACAAATTTGTTTATGCTGACTATCAATCATCCTCATCCTTCGCGCCGTTTCCCAACTCAGTTGGGGTCGGCTTTCAGTGTAACTACGATACGGCCGAACTTCGATATTTTTCGTGAACGACTGCCATCAGACCTCCACAACCGATACTAGGCGATATTGAAGTTCTGTAGTTAGACCAGGTTGTCGGATTGTTTGGACCACTCCTGTGGAACATGGGGTACGACTGGGCCCTTCGAGGCGACTTCCCCCCTGGGCTGGGCGTAATCTGTTACGCCGACGACATTCTTGTCACAGCCCGGGGGGTGAACTTTCAAGAGGCGGCGCGTTTGGCAACCAGGGGAGTCTCCCTGGTGGTCGGGCGCATCGAGGCGCTGGGCTTGCGGGTGGCCCTGGATAAGACGGAGGCCCTTTTATTCCATGGGCCCCGTCGTGGTCCACCCCCTGGCGCCTCTATCGTGGTCAACTCGGTCCTCGTACCGGTTCAGGCCCACATCAGGTATCTGGGCCTGATCCTCGACGGTAGGTGGCTCTTCGACGAGCACTTCCGACAGCTTGCTCCGAAGCTGGTCGGCGCTGCGTCCGCCCTTGGGCGACTCTTGCCCAACTTGGGCGGACCCAGCGTCGCTACAAGACGGCTGTACACGGGGGTTGTCCGGTCAATGGCACGGTGTGGGCGGGAGCTCTGACCGCCCAGAATAGGGCGCGCCTCTGGCGCCCTCAGAGGGTTATGGCGGTTAGAGCCATACGCAGATACCGCACAGTGTCGACGGAAGCGGCGTGCGCGTTGGCCGGGACACCCCCGTGAGATTTTTAGGCGGAAGTGCTCGCCGAAGTATATCGGCGAACGGCTGAGTTCCGGGCGGGAAGCGGCAGTCGGCCCCCGCCCGAAGAGGTACGCGAATGGCGTGAGGCCTCTCGCCGAGCCACTATGGCTCGTTGGTCGTCCCGGCTGGAGATTCCACGTGCTGGCTTTGCCGCCGTGAGGACGTCATCTCGCAGAAGGAGGCGGCGGAAAGGGCCCGGGAGGACGATCTCCACTCGGACCTAATTCGCCGCCGGCGAACCGGGCGGCGGAGGCGCGCTTACCAGCGCCTCATGCCGCCCTGAGTGTGGCCGCGGGTGGAAGGGACGGGTTTTCCCCTCCACCCGCGATAGCGGCCCCCCGCGAGGAGGTGGCGTCCGAGTGTGCCTGGACGTCGCCTAATTGAGAGGTTATTTTACCAGAAGGTGGTGCCCGCGCTTTTGCGGGCAGGCGCTAGGAGGGTTCCGGATGTCTTTATAAAGCTGTTCCCGGATCCCTCCTACTTAAGGCGCAGTACCGGCACACCGTGTGATTTTAGTCGGTTCGATTCCGACACACCGCCCCGCCGAAAACCCCCTTTGGGGTGACGGCCCTAGGGGGTTTCCACACGCACAAAAAAAAAAAAAAAGGTTGTCGGATTGTTTAGGGATCCAACTACCCGTAACGAATGCCACGGATGTTTGTATGGCACCCGGGACCGACGGTCTAACGCGCTCTCCGAGGCCACGGAGAGATCTCAATGTATTAAGAATGGTCACCCATCCTAGACTGACCTTGTTAGTATTACTTAACTTTGTAATGTGCTAACCTACTCGATTATCACTTAGCCACGAGCCTCTCCTATGCTGACTATCAATAAATATAACAATTTCCACGAAATCTTATTGTACATATTTGTGTCAACTTTTAAATATTTTTATTGATGTCTATAGTGCAATTTTCTCGGAAAGTAACGGCATTTTTCCAGAAAAATTATGTTTAATCGATTAAATCGATTGTGTATCGTGGCAGTCAGGTGAGTAGTGAGTGAGTAACATTGTTTTTTTCCCATTCATTATTTGCTTGCACCGAAAGAAGATTTTTTAATATTTGTGCATTCCCAAAACATTATGGGCATCGATCTGCAAGCCAAATAGCATTGAATGTAATAATTTTATTTTCTGTTCAAGTATAGGTAATCTAAACAGTTTATTACAATGAAGAGAAGTGATTTTATTTTTAGACAGAATTACCTACGTAAAGTTTAGTTAAATAACTGAACTGTTAATATAAATAAGCTGTATGAATTAACATTAGTAATAATAATTTTATTAACGCTTTGAATCAGCTACATCTTATTCAATACTAGCAGCGCCCCGGGATTTCACGCGTAAGTCCCGATCCCGTGGGAATACCCGGATAAAAAGTAGCGTTAATCCAGGTCTCCAGCTATCTACATACCAAATTCCATCGCAATCGGTTCAGTGGTTTTTGCGTGAAAGAGTAACAAACAAACATCACATTTATAAAATTAGTGGGATTAGTGGGATGGCTTATGTAAATTTTAAAGTATCTACAGTTTTTATTATTATTTTTGTTTTTCACATCGCGTATTATGTTATGCAAATTTCTTTAAAAACATAGTGTCTCAAAACCTTGTCTGTACAACGGCATCAACGTCTTTTTGTGATAAATAATAGCATATCTGTGTAAGTATTTATAACGTAATGTCTTAATTGATTTTATTTATTATACTAAGTTATGCTAACCTATAGATTCATTTTGCATAGTTTTATTATGAATGACTCATAAACCTTCACACGTTTCAGAAGTGAGACTCGCAGTTTTATTCGCGTGAATAATTTAAAGTAACCATTGATTTGCCCTATAGTGCCATTCATATTCCCATACACTTATGGGAATATGAATGCAGCTTAATATAACGGAGAGAGGGCTGAACAAACCTAAAATATATATATATATATATATATGGTCGAATTGACAACCTCCTTTTTTTTCGTCGGTTAATAATTATAACAGCATTTTAGTAAATGCATCCGAATCTTAACACGGTAAATATACGAATACATAAATTGAAAAAAAATTGTCCGTCTGTTTGTGCCGGATAATCTCCGGAACGGGTGGACCGATTTTCACGGGAATTTCACTGGAGGATAGCTGGTGTTAAAAGGAGTAAGTTAGGCTACTTTTATTTTGGAAAAAGAATTAGGGTTCCGCGTAAAATATATAAATATGTAGACCCAAACTAAGCAGAACTTTTATTATAGGTTCTAGAACAGGAATACTTGTTTTTTTGTAAATACATACATCATATTATACATAGAAACCTAGACCAAAATAAACATACATACATGCACTGGACAGGAATCAATCCCGCGACCGCCACTATGCTACATTAGGTCGTCAAAAATAAAAGGGCTTTCTAATAATTTTGACTGGCCTGTTGGTCTAGTGGTTAGTGACCCTGACCGCTATGCTTAGAGGTCGTGGGTTCGATTCCCATCTGAGTCTGGGTGTTCTTTGTGTCCGTTGTTTCTATGTTTGTAAAGTCCCCGCGACACAGGAGTAATTCCTAATGCGGGAGTTATCTTTAAAAAAAAAAATCCAAATATGAGTTTTCAAATCTTATATCTAAAATATAATATACCCAGCGTTAATACTAAATTGCTAAATTGGCATACTCTCAGGTTCGCATTGCAATTGGCACAGTCGGTGATAAGAAAAAGGCAATACACTCACGACCGCTCCTAATTTTACGTTTACCTATCGTACCCGGAAGTATGGTAGAGCAACTACCTATGACACGTACACTAACCATACGATAGAACACATTCAACATATGGAGAAGAAAAAAAGAAAGGGTAGTTAATGGAAAGAAAGGTATATTGCTTATGCGGATGGATTAGGGAGTCGGGTCGCATACCGTAACTCGAACTGACTGTCGTCGGGCAATTCGAGCCCTCTATCATAAGGGACCATCCATAAATTACGTCTCACATGTTAAGGGGGGGGGGTCAACGAAGTGTGACGTTGTTTGATAAAGGATAAGCTTCGTGACGTCACATGTCGAAATTTAAAGTATTAACACAAAACAAAATACCTATAAACGAAAGCTACAATTTTAATTTTAAAAAAAATTTACAACTATTTTCAGTTCTCGATGGTAAAAAATATGTAACGTCACACCAGGGAGGGGGTCCCACAAATGTTACCACCTATGACAAGGACGGGTAGGTTCGAAAATCATAAAATTCGTGTGACGTAATTTACAGATGGCCTCGAATCAAAATTTAGTAGTCAATTATTCCCTAAAAACAGTTTTGTTTTTTTTTGTGATTAAAAATAGCAGATCAAATTTTGTATAACGTTTGAAAAACGGTTTATCTGATAAATACCTACTTATTTATTATCTAGCTCTAACTGCCATGTGAAAAAAAATTATCAAAAAATAGGTAGGTAGTTCATTATTTGATACAAATACAGCATGCGCCTAAGCACGCAAGCACTGGCCTACGCGCATTACTGCACGGGTAAAAACGAATACGAAACTGACTCAAAAATCCATCTGGACTAGTAGGCACTATCTTTTTCCTTGAAGCATGACTAAAAACAAACAAGGTTTGTATCAACAGCTTAAAATGTTTACAGTAATTAGATTAATCAATGTCTTACGGTTTTTTTATACTGTCTGTGTTCTTATAGAAGCAACATTTACAAATTATTGCTACATTCGACATTAAGGATTAGTTTATTGTAAAAAATTAAATAAATGTACATTTATACAGAAAAAAAATGGTCTTTTTGCAGCTATTCTGTTTAAAAAGTCAAAAGTATTCTGGCAAATTCAATAAAAATAGGTCGTGTTCTTTTATATGGATATTGTAAGGCTTATAGGCTATATAACATCACGCTACAACCAATAGGAGCGGAGCATCAATGAAAAACGTTGCAAAAACGGGGAAAATTTACAAACGCGGACGAAGTTGCGCGGGTCAGCTAGATTAATATAACAGTCAATAGGTTGTGTATGTTAGATATAAGAACAACCGGTTGCACAGCGCTGACGTTATTACCTTTATAGATTGTCTAAGGTCTATTAGTTGTTTATGCAAATATAATTGATAACTATCAATGTATCGACTTCAACAACGACGGTACTACTTGTTTGTCGAAGACATTTGACTGATAATTACTTTTTAAAAGTACAACCGACAATGCTAGTCCACTCTTAGTGTGGTATTCCTAATTTTTAACTAAATGAGACCTTTCGATTGTTTAAATATTACTTATGTTAAGAAAAGCGTATTAATAAATCTAATTAATAATTTGACTGGCCTGTTGGTTTAGTGGTTAGTGCCATGACTGCTGAAAAATCAAAAATCAAAATCAAAATTATTTATTTCAAGTAAACCCATAGTAGGTATTTTTGAATTATCAGGAGGAGTCAGTCAGTATAAGTCGGTCGTGAAGCTAGTTGCCTGTTCCAAAACGTAGATCCTATGGAGAAGAGCAGACAAGAAACTTCAAGGACACTCTTTTCCAACATGTTTTTTTTTTTTACAAAGTTATTTGCTATATTGCTTATAAGCGCAATTTAATGTGACGACAATGTAACATAATATTGTTCCAAAATGAAAAAGAAAATCACAGAGCTGCTAGGCAACATAGAAAATTAACATAATACTTGTGACTACACAGTTCTCACATGCACAATTCAAATGTTTCTAATCCTGAGCCCGGCCTGAGCTGAGCCAGAGGTTGTCGGTTCGATTCCCACCCAGGACAAAAAATTGCCTGATGAGCATGATCATTTGTTCTGTGTCTGGATGTAATTTATCTATAATATGTATGTATTTAGTAATGTTTAAGTATGTTTATCAGCAGTCTGGTTACCATAGTACAGGCTCTGCCTAGTTTGGAATCAGACGGCCGTGTGTGAGATGAGTGAAGTTATTATTATTCTCTTTATTTATTTAATGTACATATAAATTACATTTTAAAATACATTCACAATAAAAAAATACAAATATATGTATTTAAAAAAATAAAAAATAGTGTCCCACCGGTATCGGGTACAGGGACCAAGCTACCGGTGGTTAGGGTTCCAGAGACAGAAACCTCCTCACTATGCGTGCCGTATCGAGGAGGACTGCCTTCTTTATTATTATTATTAATTTCAGTATATTTATTGGAGAAGTAAATTTCTAACATTTTACAAATATGTAATTGTTATTCAATGTACCTAACTCGTTTGAATTTGAAGATAATAACATTTGAAGTTTGAACATTGAATGAAATGGCGAACACACGTCATGAACACACCCTTAAGACAAAAAGTGTGTATCCTTAACGTTCGTATTTTGACTAATTGTTTACATAAATCGATTCTGAGAAACAAAAATTGTAAGTAAACATCATAAATAAATTACTCAAATGTCTTTCCGTGCTCTATGACGTGTTTAGGGACTATACGCACACACTGACGCATAGCGTTATGATAACGGGTTCAAACCTGTGTGAAAAAGGATTTAACTATTTTTATGCGACTAATAATTAACAGCACGGCACGGCACGACACGACACGTATGGGCCGGCTGGACCGGAGTGATACCACGGCCTCCCAGAAAACCGGCAGTCAAGCAATCCTTGTAAGGATTGTTTTTCGCCGAGTGAGTGAGGTTACCGGAGGTCCTAACCCTTCCCTGTTCCTCTCTTAATTTCTCACCCCTTATTCCCCTACCCACCACCATCTCAAAGGCCGGCAACGCACTTGTGACTTCTGAGTTGCAGGTGCTCATGGGCGGCGGTAGTCATTTACCATCAGGTGACCCGTCTGCTCGTTTGCCCCCTGTACCAAAAAAAAGGGTAAACAAAACACACGGCTAGCCTGATGGTAAGTATTTACCGGTATCAATAAACAATCTGAAGACCAGTGTCACTTGTTCTATGTCAACCCCCTCTTATAGTGCTCATGGTGACTCTACTAGTAGAGTCTACTACTGCTACTCGTTAATTGTTAATTAACAAAAAATAGTTGAGATGGAGAATGCCAACAATGTCAAGATCTCAGAATGGCGCTATGTCAAAATAACGAGATAACAAAATGACACAGTCATAAAATTACATCTTTACATGGTCATTATAGCCAGTCTATTTACGATATCAAATGATCATCAATCTAATCTGACAAGATAAGATTTTATCTATTTTATCGTAAGTAGACTTGTTATATTATTATAAACAATCAGTTCCCGCGCGTCCTCGTTCGCATGTACATATTTATATATTTTGCGCGGAATCCTAATTCTTTTTCCGAAATAAAAGTAGCCTAAAGTTACTCCTTATAACACCAGCTATCTGTCAATGAAAGTCCCGTAGAAATCGGTAAACCCGTTCCGAACAGAGATTAGCCGAACAAACAGACAGACAAAACATTTTAAAAACTAATTTTTAGGCATAGGTATCGTGCAACTGTATGAGCTTAAAAACTACTATTTCGACATTACAAACAGACACTTCAATTTTATTGATTGGTATTGACTATTGGGTGTATTTAGACCCGTGCCAGGCCTATGTCACTCGATGTACTTGCGCGCGCTAAATCCCTACTGGCCGCTGGTTCGCCGGCGGACCTTATACGCAGGCTCGCCCAGTGGGTTGCCGGCAGCTGCATCACGCGCATACGCTTTTATTTTTAAAGTACAAAAATGTAATTCGAAATCATATTGATATATTCTTTAAATACTGTCAAATTCACAGTGAAAATGGACATGGTTGTTTAGCTGCAGTATAAGAATGTAGACAAAATAAGAAAAAATATCTTTATAAAAAGACAACTCCCGCATTAGGAATTACTCCTGTGTCGCGGGGGACTTTACAAACATAGAAACAACGATCACAAAGAACACCCAGACTAAGGTGGGAATCGAACCCACTTCAAAAGCTTCTATAAAAGGCTTCACTTAAATCATTTATTAAAACTTTTTGGAAGATTTAGAATATTTTTCACCACACAGTTCAATAATCGAGATTTTAGAAAAGGGAAAAGATTTATTTTTTTGTAAACTAAAACATTGGAAATGGAAAATAAGAGTTATCTCTCTTAATTTTGCATATCATATCTTTTTTAATATATTAAGAGGTAGCCCTACACACATTTTAAAGCCCGGAAAGAGTAGGCGATTAAAACGGTAGGTATCGTTATTTTTGTAGGGAGTGATTTATCTGTTACGTAGTAACTACTTAGTAATCTGTGCCCGTGCCAATTAAATACAAGCCATTCGAAAGAGATTTGGTTACCTTTGTACATATTTTGTATAAACTATCATATATGAATGACAATATAACACTTTTGTAAGTGGTATTGTTGGATATCTTTAATTAATATCTATATTATACTCGCATTTTGAAGAGGAAAACGGTATTCTATGAATTATTGTCAATAGCCAGCAGTTCACATAAAATTGACAATTTCGGATAACTGGCCGAAAATCACCTGTTTCCTAAAACGTTTCTTCTACGAAAAATCTTGAGCTTTTTGCGTCAAGCGTCTATTTGTACACGTTTCCGAATGTAATAACATACAAGTTTATTGTTTTAAAACGTAACTGTGTGTGTACCTAGTTTTTGTACAAGATATTTTCGATCAGATGCTATCCCATGACGAATGAGTTACATAAAATTGTATGACGCTATTTCTATAGTCTTTAACTGCTCATGAACCAGACAGAACGCACATTAAAAATGCGATAGTTAACCCGTTTACCCCGTGGCGATGTCTTAAATTCAAAGATATCACATTATTACTTAATTACGACCGATAATTGTCTAGCTTATTGTTAGATATACAATAGCACATTTGTGGTGGCATTACCATAATAATTTATGTAAGATACACCACCTGTCAGATCAGATGACGTGATCCAATAAACTTTTATTGGAACGACCCACCATTGTTTATGATTACCGTAAAATCTTGTTTTTATACATTTATAATATAATTATGTTAACGGGAATTAACGCGATCACGTATTTAAATTTATCAATCGAGCGATCAGGTATTCCATACCTTGGTAAATAAACGTCAGGCAAATCAAAGGTACAGCAATCCCTAATCTTATTGGCCGGGCTGAAGTTAGCCGCGAGCCGTTGCGCAGAAGCGAAATTAAGGTATCAGTTGGGTTTTCAATAAAATTAAAATCTATTTAGGAATTTTGATCTAATACTATATTAACATTGAAGTCATATTTGTGTTAGTAATTTTGCAGTCGATTGTAATATGGGCAAGATGGCGGTTGCGCCAACTTCAGGCCGGACCATGAGTTTGGAGAGAACTGTATACCTTCAATATAATAATGTCGTGGAATTATCATGAAACGCGAAAGTTTAAAAGTTAGTTTAAACATGTAAATTTTTAGATTCCAATTTTAGATTCCATTCAGTCTGTGAATTTCAAACAAAGGCATTATAGTAATGTTATTTTTTTAACCTTAATAAATAGATTTATTATTGTTCTAAAAAATCTTGATTATAAGCGACGATTTATCATCAGTTTAACTACAAAATTCATGCAATAAACTGAATCATAATTAATGCCAAGATTAAGATTGTTATGTACACAAATTCTGCGCTGTTTTGCTAAAATTTAGATATATGATATGATAAAAGATAGGTTACATTTGGGTCGGTATTAATCTACAGTGAAGGACAATTTAAATAAAAAGGCGAAAAAGATCAACGATAAATTTAAGAGTCATAATGACGAAATACAAGACAAAGAATAATAATAATACACGTATACTATTACAAAAATAATTCGTAGCAACATTAATGTTCTTTTTTCTTTTATTTATAAATCAATAATAAGTTATTTTACGCAGTATTCACTGACCTAGGTTAATTGTTTTGCCAAGGTACGAGCAAATTATAGTAAAACTAGCACTCCCCGGCTTCGCACGGGTAGCACATCTTCAACAATCATCATCATATTTTAACCAATTTACACAAAACCTTAACAAATTATATACCTAAACCTTCCTCATGAATCGCTCAATCTATTGGTGTAAACCGTATGAAAATCCATTCAGTAGTTTTTCAGTTTATCGCGAACAGACAGACAGGCGCGGCGGGGGACTTTGTTTTATAACATGTAGTGAAGAAGGTAATACATTTTTTTTACATATTTAAAATAAGTATAACGACCACTTTGGACCTGTGTATACTGAATCTATATATTAATACGTGAGAAGAATTATTTGTACGCATCTTTTAAACAAATGCGAGAATTTGAAATACTTAAAGTTTATATGTAGAAGAAGTGCAGAAAGCTAAAAAAACCTTTAAACAATATGTGCTATAAAGGTAAAAATTATATATATTGACCTGTCATACTACAAAAATCTATACAATGACAGGTCAAGTTATACAGTTTAATGAAATAAAACAAAACATTCAAAACAGTCGAAATTCGAACGCCAGGCGATCTCTAGTATTACTTATTGTTCCAAAATAAATAAGTTTTTATATTTGTCATAAAAATCTAAAATGTTCAAAATTTAAAAAAAAACGAGTCATGGTTGAATTTCGACAACCTAGTCTAGTATTTCGACTAGTCGTAATTCAATATGCATTTGCCAACCGCAAGAGTTGAAAGACGCAATTCTTTTATTTTGTATCAATGATGCTTCGTTTACCTACTGCCTTTTTATTTTCTTTATGCGACTTAGGTATATGTGGTAAACAACTCATTTGGATTTATATCAATGTGGCTGTTTATAAACTTTTTCCAAATACGTACATTTGCAAGATAAGTGTCAACTTTTTGTGTTGTGTCAGTTTTCTCCTAAATGTTTTTCGGCCATCAATTTTCTTTGTCATTGTATGCATAAATTTTAAATTATCATACACAATTATAAGACGCTATACACTGTAATACTACTGGAATCAAGTCAAGAAATTTGATTTTGAGTTATGTCATTATTCTTCTAAATGAGCGTATGCACATGATTGTTAAAAAGGAACATTAAATATTGAATTCTCATGAGTAACGGAATGATAACATAACATTATAATAGTTCACAGGTTTGTTGGTTTCTCCTTTTGTTACGAAACAGGGAAGTAATTGATCGACATGACCTTGTTCCAATGTTGCATTTCTACGGGTGAGTAGGTACTCTTCCCGAGGGACGGAAAAAAATAACTTTTACGCGAGCGAAGCCGTAAGCAAAAGCTACTTTTTTTATATAAAGAAAACCCTCTTAGTTTTCTATTTAGGTATACTATAAGTTGATATGATGAATAAGATATTTGATAACTTTAAACTTACGCGTTCCATGATATAATTATGTGCATATACGGGTAATCAATCAGCCTGTGACCACAGCCAGTGCAACCTGGTCGAAACGTCAGGCAATTCAGAGGTACGTAATACTTCGTGATCGCATTAATTCCCGTATACATATATACATAACTAGCTGCACCCTGCAGTTTCACCCGCGTAAGTCCCGATGCCGTGAGAAAATCGTGATAAAAAGTAGCCTATGTGTTAATCCAGGTCTCCAGCTATATACATATCAAGTTTCATCGCAATCGGTTCAGTCATTTTTCCGTGAAAGAGTAACAAACATCCATACATCCTCACAAACTTTCACGTTTATAATATTAGTAGGATAAGATATTTGATGGTTTACGAGTAGCCGGGAATGATTACGATTTGACGACCTATATGGCACCGTAGTAGAGAATTCAACTTCAATGTCAGTATTCGCGGTTTCGATTCCTGCTCCGTGCAAATCTTTATATCCATTAACATGTATACCTGCATTGCTTTTGCTATTCCTATGTATAATATGTACGTGTTTACTAAAACCCTTTATGTGTGTTTATCCCTGTTCTAGAGCTCATAGTACCAGCTCTGCTGAGTTTGGGTCTAGATGGCAATGTGTAGTGCGTCCCAGAATATTACTAGCAACCCGCCCCGACTTCGTACGGTAGCATTGACATATTCAACAACAAATTTTATACTTAAACCTTTCTCATGAATCGCTGTATCTATTGGTGAAAACCGCATGAAAATCCGTTCAGTAGTTTTTCAGTTGATCGCGAACAAACAGACAGACAAACGCGGCGGGGGACTTTGTTTTATTATATGTAGTGATGACTACTAACTAGTTCGCTCGCGTGTACATATTTATATATTTTGCGCGGAACCCTAATTCTTTTTCCAAAATAAAAGTAGCCTAAGTTAGTCCTTATAACACCAGCTATCTGTCAGTGAAAGTCGCGCGGAAATCGGTCCACCTGTTCTGGAACAAACAGGCAGACAAATAGAAAAACAGAAAGACAAACATTTTAAAAACTGATTTTTAGGCATAGGTATTGTGCAAATAACTGTACGAGATAAAAAAAAAACTATTATTTTGACATTACAAACAGACACTTCAATTTCATTTATTCGTTTTGATGTACTGGTTTTTTAACCAGGAGGTAGATTGACTAATCTAACCGCAGTAATCAGAGCTGTGTAGCACGTCACCGTGTGGTTGAAGTTCAATTCCAAGATTAATGTGTGATGTGTGAATCAATGCGCTGTGAGGAATACCACGCGTAGACAATATGTAAAGTAATTGTTACCACTTATTATAGCTCATCTCAATATTTGACAGCATGCAAAACACTTTTAGATGAAGTAAAACAACATTTTTAGATTAAGTAAAGATATTATATTTAGATTAAATGCAATTTTTTATTTTATTTTTAATCTTGACTTAGTACCCCGAGTTGCATTTTAAATTTCATAAAAAAATAAGAAAAATATTAGAACCGATTCCCTCTAGGTACTGTCGCTTGAAGTTTATGAAAAAATCACCAAAATAAGCGATATATAAAACTTCATATTCTAGGAGATAAACATTTATTTCTCTCTAATTTATACAAAAAAAAGGTCAATTTACTGACAAAACGTAATATAAATTTTAAATAAATATAACGTCAAACTGAAGAAAGTCACGGATATTTGTGTAAGTTGCGTTATTTTGTTGCAATAGTGCATTTGTATCAAAACAATTTTATTTATTATATTATTGCCTACACGTACACACGAACACGGTGCTTTTTTCTTACAGTTCGTGATTATTATTGCCATATACACATGGTACAATTACTAACTCCGATATTATAAATCTAAGTAAGTATCAATTGGTGGATAAAACCAAATCCAAAATCTAACTTATTATTTCTGTGAGGAAGTAGTATAGTATATGTACATATTATATGTATATGTACGTATTCTTCACCGAGAACAACGCTTCCTTCGTCTTTACATTTATCAAAAATTACAGTTTTAAAAAACTAAAAGAAAAAGAGGTTTTAATAGCGAACTGAATTAACAAGGAAGAAAGAGTTCCTCTACCCATGTCCTGGTTCCATAATCAGTTCGTAATGCAAGCCAAGCCACATATGTTGGACTCGTCAAAACGAATTATATGAGCACAAACTCGAGGGATTTTCTAGTAGCCACTGAAGAGTTCCACTATCAACCCCCTGACGCCATTATCAGATCAGCTCCAAGGTGGCAAATTATAAAATTGTCATCCGAAGTACATAATGTACTACATTCAAAGTTGCATGCCCATACGAGAATCAAATTCAATATCTTCCCACTATCCCACTATTTTTATAAATGTGAAAATTCAGATGGATGGATGTTTGTTACTCTTTCACGCAAAAACCACTGAACCGATTGCGATGAAACTTGGTATGTAGATAGCTGGAGACCTGGATTAACGCATTTTATCCCGATATTCCGACGGGATCGGGACTTACGCGGGTGAAACCGCGGGGCGCTGCTAGTTATTTCATAAAATTAATCATCAATTATTCGAAATCGCCAATTCAAAAAATATTATTATAATTGAAAATTATAGATCAACACACATAGTGTTACCGCAACAATGCTTTGTCAAATGTAAAATTATAAAAAAAATTGATAACATATCATATCTGCCTGTGTCGATCTATAACCGCCCGTTTCCAAATGGTTGAGCCTTGAAATAAGAAGTAAGTTAAAATTGACTTTCAAGATTTGTTTAAATTAGTTAATTAGTTACAAATGAAACTAATCACAAAAGTTTGAGTGCCACCCCGGCTTCAAGCCTTTTTGACTAGGTAATCGCTCACATTTATCGTTATTAGAAAACCTTAGGTTCTATAAAGGCGTTAGTGACATTAGAAAACCTCTCAATCACCAAATACTCAACCTTTTGTAAATACCAAATCGCTCGCGAAAATAAGGCCAAAGTTCCAAGTGATCGCCAATTGAAGTGCCAATAAAATATATAATTACAGGAATCGATATCGAATTTATTGATCGAGATGAGACTATCGAACACTTATAAGTAGTAAATAGGTTAGAGTTTACGCAAGCAATGTGTATAAACTTAACAAGTGTTTGGACAATCGTAAATAAATTTGTATTAGCTGTTTGTAAAGATAATAGGTTGTAAGGGAGCGATCGAGACTTGCGTTTAGGCATAAGCGGAAAGCGGGGCGGTTAATGCAGTGTCAACGTACTGCAAAATTTTAATTTCTTGGATGGTATGCAACTTCGCAGACAAAGATTTATATTAGGAACTGTAACTAAATGTGGACTCAATTGGGACCTTTGAGGTTAGAGCCCGCGGTGTCTTTTTTATTTTTGAGCCATTTGGCTTTGTGTTTCAACGGTTTATTGTTTTGCTAAAGAGTTAACTTTATTGCAAAGTTCATTTTTAAGATCAACTTACTTCTTTTAATTTACTTATTATTAAATTTGCCTTTTCAACCGAAAGTAATATCATTTGTGAGTGTGTATGAAATTAATCTCATAAATATAACACTTCGACTACAGTTAAAGAAAACGGATTATTTTGAATCAGCAAATGCGAAGTTAAAATTATAGATTACTCAAATGGAAACAAGAACCCGTTTTCAGTTTTAAATTCTCCGACCCTTCTTCCAGTAGAGATACGCGAACATACAGCCGCATATTAAAACGCTTTACGCTCCGCTATTCTAAGTATGTCGCCTGTGGCGTTCTTTAAAAATCTAATTATACGTGAGATCACAAGTATTTCTGATACACTACAAAAGCTGTCATAATAGGTCTTATATTGACCATCGATTTGTTTGTACTGACGATTGTCACATAATAATTTATTTCCAAATTCATTGCAATTGAATCTGTGTTTTGCTTGTACTTGATAAGTTATTTGCGTACAATTTCGTTATCAATTGCGTATCTACTAGTCGATGCTGTATTTATATATTTCGACATTGTCCTGCATTGTAGAAGGCAGATAGTGAGGACACACTCCCGATGCCTGATATTTTTTCTTACTATATGGACTATAAAACTAAATAAATAAAATTAAAATGTCTGTCTGTAATGTCAAAATACCAGCTTTTTACTTAATGCATATGAATGTTTACAAGGTACTTATAAAGATTTTTGTTTTAATTTTGTCCGTTTTTGTTAAGGCTAATCTCCGAAAGGTCTAGACCAATTTTGACGAGACATTCCTTGGAAGAAAGGCGATGTTATAAAAAGTAACTAGGCCAGGAAACCGTGGCTAAGCGTAACTAGAGCATATAATAACTCGCAAACAACGGTGGTACCACTTGTGTTTTGTCAACCTTTTTCTCCTTCCACAAACCTTTTGCAACCGCGCTAGTAGTGTAGATGAGTTAACCACGATCTTCCAGAGGCGATTTTTTCGTGGGAGAGTCATGCTTCGGCACGTGTGGGCCGCCTCGACCGGAGTGATACCACGGCTTCACAGAAAACCGTTGCGTTGCGTTTCGCAGAGTGAGTGAGGTTATCCTAACCTTCCCCTACTCCAGTTGGCAAGTGCGTCGCATTTTCGATGCAGTCGCATTTTTTAATTAAAGGCCGGCAACGTACTTGTGACTCTTGAGTTGCAGATGTCCATGGGCGATGGTAGTCACTTACTATCAGGTGACTACCGTCTACGTCTGCTCGTTTACCCTACCCCATAAAAAAAGTAAGAGCAAAGTAAAGCGAAAGCCAAATCCGTCTTTTTAAAGAGAAAAGACGGATTTGGCATGAATGGAGAAAGTAGGAGAGAAAGGACTGCTGTCCTTTCGTTCTTCTTTATATATTAGGCTTCTTATAATAATTATATGCATATTTACCCGGCAGTTGTCGCATAATGTTGTGAGGCAGTTTCCCATAATCTATCTTGACAAAACTGTCACAGGCACTACACAAGACACAGAGCAGCTATCAGGAAATTTCAGGAGCGACAATTTGACAATAAGTGTTACAGTAACAGTTACGAATTTTGAGTACTAGCTACTATTCTGCCATAGCACAGGCCCTAATATAGCTTATCAACCCGCGAGTCATGTCCCTTACAGATTACTAAACTAAAAAGGAAATATTTTTATGTTGAACTTCTACACTATATGCACGGATGGCGCAATTCAAATCGCACACGAGATAATAATTTGTGCGATCCACAAATAGTTGTCCCGAGTCTGGGTGTTCTTTGTGTCTGTTGTTTAAATATTTGTGAAGCCCCCCGCGACACAGGGATATTCCTAATGCGGGAGTTGTCTTTTAAAAAAAAGAAAAAAGGAAAAAATATCTGAGGTCGGTGTTACATGTTAGTTAAAACTATAAACGGCTATGTAGTATACAATTTTAACTATATATTATGCTTAGGATATTATTGTTTATTATTACTGTACAAAATAAGAGAGTAATAATGAACAATAAAGAAATTAATTAAACTAAACCGATATCCCTAACAGCGCTTTTCTGTAAGGTAAATGTGCTTCCAAAGTCACGCGGTTCTTATACATACAGTAATTTACTATGCCCTGACTCATGCTAAATGTATAAAATGACAGTCGGACACTAAGAAGCGTTGGCGAAATACACCGGACTGTACAGCATCGAATCAATCCAGGATGGATGAACTGGCGACAGGTTACAGGGTCAATATGTTATTCCAAGTTTCCTGTTAAACTGAAAGTAGAAATCTATAAGACGATCATCAGACCTGCCGTCCAGTATGGATCTGAAAGTTGGCCCACCAAGAAAACGGATCATATACGCCTGCCTGCGTGCAGCTGAAATGCGAATGTTGAGGTGGATGTGTGGTGTGACTAGGATAGACAAGGTGAATGGAACATGAAAGTAACGCCCGTGAATGAAAAGTTGAGGAGCAATAAATTATCGTGGTAAGGATATGTGATGCGGAGCGATAATAATGACACATCTCACACACGGCCATCTGATCAAAAATTAGGCAGAGCCTGTACTATGGTAACCAGACTGCTGATAAACATACTTATAAATTTCTAAATACATAAATATTATCGATAAATTACACCCAGACACAGAAAAAATTATCATGCCCATCACACAATTATTTGTCCTGGGTGGGAATGCCTCAGCAGTCAAGATCACTAACCGGCCTGGCCTGCCGGATCAGCAAAATGTGGTGAAGAGAGTTTTATGTATGTATGTTGGAAGTTGACGGATACAAAAGTAGAGGACGACCAAAGAAAAGATGGATGGACTGCTGAAAGAGGATATGGCTAGGGAATTACAAATATAGTAAAACTGAAGAAAAGAACACATTGCACCGATCCTAAATAAATTTAGGGAAAGGATAAGAAGATCGTTCTCAAAATTTTTATCGTCTACTAGCAATCCGCCTCGGCTTCGCTCCGATACCAGATACATCTTCAACAATCATCAACATATTTCATTCAATTTACACAAAATCTTAACAAATTATATAGGTACCTAAACCTTCCTCGTGAATCACTCTGTCAGGTCAAAATCCGTTCAGTGGGTTTTGAGTTTATCGCGAACAGACAGACGCGGCTTGGGACTTTGTTTTATAATATGTAGTGATTATACTTAGGTATAGTTATTAGGATTTCAAAGATGCCAGTTTACATAATAATCCAAATCTACCTCCACTTCCCAAGAGTTTATATTTGTCATGCACTATTTCAATGATAGCCAAATATTTTATGAATCTAAACAAATATATGCTCTACGAGCTCTATAAACATAGACATATGATACGAGTCAGTTTAAACACTAGAATTAATTGACAAAAAAGCGGGCTACATTTTGTTTGACTAAGTTAAAATTGCCTTAGTAACTTCCACTTTCTAATAAATTTTAAATAGCCCCGGCTCAAAAACCCTTCAACGATTAGAAAAGAGCTGATGATATTCGAACGGCTGAACAGATTTTTTTATTTAAGAACAGTCTCGATCAGTCGCCTTTCAAACAAAAAACCGCAATCAAATCGGTTCGTTCGTTTGGGAACTATGATGCCATAGACAGACCCACAAATACACATGTTAAATTATAAAACCCCTCATTTTTATGTGGAGGGTTAAAAAATCTATATCTATTGAACTAACCCGTAAATCAGAGATCAGTAGATCTGCCTCTAAAATAAACTCTAGCGTATTTCTACAGACAGGAGTGATAAAAAAAATATATTAACAAAATATCGACAAGTCGCTTGTCTTCGTAGCATTAGCCTCAACAAGAAACGGCACAGAAATCTGTATTAAAAAGTTATTGTTGGTTATGAAAGACGAACGGGAATAAAACTTTATTAGTTTCATTGTCTATGAGGGACGTAGACGCTATAAATTTAAGTAAAACGAATTGCTAAGATTTAGTTACAAACTGAACTTTACATTAAAAATATTAAATACCTAAAATACTTTTAACTATTAGAAAAGAGCTGATGATCTTCGAACAGTAAACAGATTTTCTTGAATTGTAGCTAAGAACACTCTCGATAAAGTCACCTTTCAAACAAAAAAAACTTCATCGTTCATTCGTTTAGGTCTTTGGGAGACGTGCTGCCACAAATACACACATCCCCCTTCTGCGTCGGGAGTTGTAGATACCAGTTTTTTATGAGAGCTTTTTTAACTGGAACCGTTCTTAGCTATATTTAGTGAAAATATATTTAATCGTTTTGAAGATTAACGCTAATAGAGAGGTGCCTTAATTTTTGTTTATTAAAGCTTTTTTAACTTAGACCGTTCTCAGCTACGTTTGGTGAAAATCTATTGAATCGTTTAGAAAATATCAGTTTAATTTATGTGTTTTTCTTCCGACAGGTTTTTTTTTCAATAGGTATGTGAAAGAATCCTCTTGGAAGAAGTCTTTAGGAGAGAGGCATGATCAGCAGTGGACAGTTCCAAAATGATGATCCTTACTAATATTATAAAAGCGAAAGTAACTCTGTCTGTCTGTCTGTCGCCCTTTCACGCCAAAACTACTGAACCGATTTAAATGAAATTTGGTACACAGATAGTCTAGAGCCTGAGAAAGGACATATACTACTTTTTAATGCGAAAAAAGGGGTGTAAGGGGTTGAGAGGTGGGTATGAAAAGTTTGTATGGGAGTATCGTCATGTTTAGAGCTAGAAGCTTGCAACTTATTTTTTAGGCTGTTGATTCGATATAAATACACTATTCCACGCGAACAAAGTCGCGGGCACAGCTAGTGTTTTTATATGCCTATACTAACATTATACAGAAGTTAAGTTTGTAAAGGGGTAATCTCTGAAAGTACTGAAACGATTCTGAAAATTCTTTCAATAATAAGAATCTACCTTACTATAAAGACAATTTTTTAAATTGTAAATTGTATCCATGCGAAGCCGGAGCGGTTCGCTAGCATGTTATTATACGCAAGAATGCTCTTCATAGAAGAGTTTAAGAGAGGCATATGTTCGGTTGTGTAAATGTCATGGTTGACGATGATGAAGCTAATTTCGCAATAGAATGTAGTAAGTCTATTTTAAGACT
Source organism: Euplagia quadripunctaria (assembly GCA_963859945.1). Lineage (NCBI taxonomy): Eukaryota > Metazoa > Arthropoda > Insecta > Lepidoptera > Erebidae > Euplagia > Euplagia quadripunctaria. The sequence goes on along the minus strand of OY982584.1, from coordinate 12,205,944 downwards.
GAATCGCGATGATTCTAATTCTGAAGATTATATATTGTTCTTATCTCCGAGATCGCACGGTCCGATTCCATGGCAGATGCATCCATATGAAACCAAAGTTGGCAACCTTGTCTAACCGGTTAAGTAAGCGGAATTTAAATAAACACAAGATTATATATTTTATTTTCCTTAATATTAATATATTTAATATTATATACTTCTTATCAATATCTGATAGAGCGAATACTATTAAATTTAGATTCACAGATATATCCAAGGAGATTAAAAAAAAGTAATTTTTAAAACGCAAATATTAGTTTCATGCAAATAAATTGTGTTATATACTTTATGACATGAGTTATACACGAATATACTCATTATATATGTTTATTTGGCAAATGCCAAATATTTGTTCGTGTATAAATATAGTATATTTATAGACACACATCATATATGAGGTAGAAACGCAGATCTCTGCTCGAATAGGTGACGCATGACTGAGTAAGCACCTTCATCTTACAGAAGACAACGGTTACCAGCACGATTAGGGTAATATTGCATTTTTCCCGTGAGCAGGGTCGTCTATAAGGACGGATAAGATTGGCAAATTTTTATATGACCGTCTGGGAAAAACGTAAACGGAAAAAAACGAAACTAAAAAAACGCAGGAACGCTATTTATGTGCCTTAAAGTGAGATAAGTTTGGTACTGCGCAAAAGACAAGTTCGGTATTGAGCAAACGACAAGTTCAGTACTGCGCAAAAGCCAAGTACGGTATTGCGCAAAAGACAAGTGCGGTATTGAGCAAAAGACAAGTGCGGTATTGCGTAAATAAGTTGGGTACTGCGGAAAAGGCATTCTGGTATTGCATAGGTTTAAGCACACCGAAGAAAGGCGGGGCGGCAGATTCCCTACACCTTTGTATAAAATATTGCAATGAGGTTTTTTTTATGGGAATATCAATCTAAAAAACTACCCAAAAATTGGGGTAAAACGCGGCCCGTAACTAACAGCTCCCTCCCACTTTGAGATTAAGAATGATTAATTAATTTCCACGTAACTAAAATTTGTAACACTGGTCGCCACAAACACTGCTTGCACTATAAAAATCAATTTGGTTCCAGTATATTTGTTTGGTCGAACTTCACAACAATTTAAAGACGGTTTAGAGGCAAGCCGCGGCACTCGTTATACTTCAGTTAACTGATCAAATCTGAGCCGTGCCTGACGACCCTGTTCAATTGACCTCACAAAGGTACACCTACACGTTACTTAATTGAAACTGCATTGTCTTGTTGCGATTTTTTTATGAAGGTAGGAATGGTATGTATGTAAGGAAATATACATACCTACCTATGGCTTATTTCTTACTACAGTATTTTTTGGGAATTTAAAACGATTTTTGATAAGTTACTAATTTAAACAACAGCCGCCATATTGATTTTTTTTTATTTATATCCAACGTCACTCGGGATGATGTAAGGATTCAAACGATACCCCATACGTCCAAACCTGTTGACGCATTTAGAAGTTATGGTGGAATAAAGAAACTCACATTTACTTCAATAAATATGTTTTATATCTATTTAAAATAAAGTCTCTAATTAATAATCTTAAATTTATAATTTAAAACACCCCCGACACGAAAATCCCTTCAACGATTGAAAAAAGCTGACGATCTTGGAACGGCTGAACAGATTTTCTTGAATTATATCTAAGAACACTCGATCAAGTCACCTTTCAAACAAATAAAAAACGCACTTAAATCGGTCCATTCGTTTGGGAGCTACGATGCAACAGACAGACACACGGACACAGACAGACACACAGACACGTCAAATTTGCAACACCCCTCTTTTTGCGTCGGGGGTTAAAAATTACCAGTTATAGTTTAGTTCGAACAAATACCACAATATTTTTTTCGGACTCAGCGGTGTAATGACATAAGTGAGCCGGCCCTCTACTCCGGATTCTTTATTTAAATCCCACGGCGCAGTTATAATATTGTACTATTGGGGCACAGATAGTGTCTAAACTTAATCGCTATATCATTATTTCATCGATAGAGCGCTAAGTACCAAGATCCTGCCTTACAGCTTCGGCCTCTTACACATTCCTCAGATCTTTCATACACGCTCGCCTGTTTTTTTTTTCTTTAGTAGTCATAGTAGGTAGTAGTGGAGTAATTATACCATCTGAGGCCCGTGGCTAAGTCATCGGATGGGGCCCTCCCTTGGGGCGCCAACACACATATCGACCGATGATAGAGTGCTCTCACTCTATCATCGGTCGATGTGTGTGTTGGCGCCCACTGGGTGTTTATTTTTGAATAACCACTGGGTTACAATGGGTCTAAAAAAGCTACCACACCAATCTGTCGACGTCAATATATAGATTGGTGTGGTGGCACTTTCTTTTATTGCAAGGAAACGCGATCTCATGTAATTAATGATTAAGTATGACCAAAACACGATAGAATACGTTCATTTTATAGAAGCTTTAGGGATCTTGCCCACGTTCATCCTCGCAAATTTCATCAAAGTCACATTTACCTGGACTTTAAAAGAAGCAGGTTCTCAATTTGACCGAGTTTTTGTGTGTATATTACGCGATATTTTCGCTATTTGTTAACCGATTTCAATAATTATTTTTCATTTGAATTGGTTGTAATCAAGGTTGGTCTCATTTAAATTTGAAGAAAATATTCCACCTATAATGGTGGTAATTTCGATTGATCAAATACAAAGTGCATCCTGTGTTCAGGGCCTTTAAGGCCTGGGGGCCCCCTCGGGTTGGGGGCCCATGGCATTTTGCCCGCTCTGCCACCCTATTGTTACACTGGTAGATAGCAATTTTTAAAGGAATATCTTGACAATGTAACAGATAGATTATTTCCGGCGGAGAACTAGTGTCAGTATTCAGGTTACAATTGGTATTGTAGCTTTAAAGATCTGAATATAATGTAGAATAGTATACAGGGTCTTAAAAGGTAGAACGTGATTTTTTTATGTAGAATTTTTATACAGTTGAAAAGGTTGTTTGATAATATTGTATTATAATGGTAACTATATATATAACTATTAACTATAACAACTAATATATTTCTACCTGTAACAATCAGTGAATAAATTGATTTGATAGGAAAAAAAAAAATATTTCCAACAAATTCTACAATTCGTGTTTTAAAGATTATTTATTTTTTTACTTATTTCTCTTTATTGTACACAAAATAGTAAATACAAGTTACAAATATTAAGGTATTACAATCGGCGGTCTTATCACACACGGCGATTTCTTCCAGATAACCTTTGTACGGATATTGTCAAATATAATTGAGGGTAGTCTGTGGTGTACTAATATAAGGTTATGTTAAGATATTATATCCTTAATGCTATATTTACCTATATTAACTACAAACATATTACACACATACAAATAATAATCCTTCACTTGTTTTTTAAATGAGTGCAAGTTTTTGGCTTGTCGAATTGTTACAGGCAAGTTATTCCATAATCTAACCGCTTGCACCGAAAAGGACTTGTCTGTAAACTGTGTGGAATGTCTCGGCATTTTCAGTTTTAAATTATCTGATGATCTCAGGTCCCTACAATGTGTGTTGTGTAAGAACTCATAACGTTATTTAAGGTAAGAGGGAGTATGAGGATGGAACAGAGTACCTACTGTACAAAAGAGCAAGAATATGAACATTCCGGTGAAGGCGTATAGATAGCCACTTGAGCTTAGAACGATACTCTGAGACATGATCGTATTTGCGTAATCCATTTATGAATCTATTGCAGACCTTTTGGAGCCGCTCAAGTCTGATCAGTTGGTCGAGATTTTATGAAAAAAAAAATGCAACTCACCTGTCCGTACCGAGACGAAGCTAAATGCACATTCCTATTCTTCAACGAGAAATCAGGCCTCTTCCCCAGTCCATAATTGCTTTTATTTTGTGATATGAATTTCTTTGGTCTGTCCAGTCTTTCCGTGGAGCCCGTCTCATCCTCCTCAGTCCTTTTGGACGTTGACGGGATACCTCTGTAGGCCCCTCTCGTCCCTCTTATTGTTTTCTCTGGAGACTTGTCCTGTTTTCTCGTTATCAAATTGTCTTTCCTCTGTTTATTACTTCTTATGCTTACATTTGACGCCATATTGTCCATAGCTTATCAAATCCTTTAATTCAAACCTTTATTATATAGGTTATCATGGTTAAATAACGATTAATACGTAAATAAATAGTTTGCAAGCTCCAGCGTTATTTTTTTTTCAAAATAAATTCATTTTGCGTATAAGAGTATATAGTTATTAAACTAGAAATAATAACTGTTATAATGGATTACACTAAATAATAATAAATAAATTGCTAGTTCCGTCTTTTGTTTCTCTCTCTCTAGTGATTGGCATCCTTCGCAAGTAACCACTCCAACTGTCTTTATTACTAGGTGAAAAATAATTATATATATATATATGTATATATATATATATATTTCTAATAAAAATAATAACAGTCTTCAGGAAGATTTTGGAAAGTTTTCTTGTTGGATTTTTGATGTTATCTGTAACAAAAGAAAGGGTAATTAAATAATTTAAAGCATTGAGAAAGATTTCTACTTAACTGTAGCCGCCCAACTATAGAACTACAGCCTAAGACTGTGGTTAACCACACTTTTTCGAATAGCAAGTAGAGTTGCCAGAGATCCATCGAGAAACCCACAAGTATCACAACTGATGTTGCAATTGTTTATACCGGTAACCCCTTCAAAATAGGAGACGTCAAGATATTAAGTGTTTAAATTAGTAAAATATATCTATAGCTATTCACTCTGATCACAACATTAATATTTTTCAAAGTCAAAATCGGTGGATTAAAATCAGTTGTCTGTTCGGCGCTGTGTTGTGTTTTATTTATTAAGTAAAGCAGCCTTATATGTTATTATCTATTCTGTGCCACAGGCCAAAGAGGAAAATTATTAAAAAAATATCTTTTAGTACTGAACAGAAGCCCGCAACTGTTTTGATTTCCATTTACAGACTGCTATATAAGCAGTTATATTACAGTTCGCCTACAAATTTTATTAGTGGAAACCAGATAACTAAATCTTATCACTCTACTAAATCAAGATACAATAAGATGAAGCTACGTGTAGTATTACCTAATATTATAAATTCAAATGCGAGTTTGTTTGTTTCTTTTTTAAGAATCATCATGAAATCAGTGTCTGCTTTGCTCGCTGCTTCTGCAAGATAGAGTTATCGAAGTATGTCGCGATCGCGGCGCTGTGGCTACAACCACTGCAGCTGCAATGGTCACAGACAATTGTCAATTCCCTTCTGGCAATCGAATGCGAGTACTCTCCAAAGAATTCGTGCCCGAAAAAGCCCTCAGTCAGCTTGAAGGAAAGATATAAAACCGCCGACAAGAGATAGTGGGTCTAGCTGATTTTAGAACAACTATTCCAGGGCGGACGTAGCACTGACAAGCTGGCACCGGTGAGCAAGCAGAGCTTGTGGACGGGCTACATCGAGTAATGACCCTAGCATAAGGTGATGCTAGTGGTATTAGTAGTTTTATGTAAGATCTCAATAGCATTACATCGCATGCAAAATAACAGAGACTTAACTGCGTGTAAGAGAACCATAGATTTAAAAAATCAATAATTCTATAGACAGATAGTAGACAATAATCTAATCTAAAAAATAAAATCACTCAAATACTAGACTTCTTCCAGTGACGTCAGCCATCTATTATCCTATCTCCGGACGAGACAATCGAATGAAATCAGTGTCACTCGACGTTATCAGACAATTTATTTGCAACAGCTGTATTTGTTTACGAAGCCGTACATAGACACCCGCACCGTGTGGTTAGAGATATATCCAATAAAATTAAAAAAAAATCATTGAATTTTCGATGTAAAGGCAGATCAAGCTAATTATAGAAATGATCCCATTTTTTAAAACACCCGGTGCACTGCGCTTCTGAGGGCTTCCCCGGCCAAAACCCACATGGTGATTCAGCCGCCAACCCCAGTCAAGACTAGGACTGGACCGACGCACTACTGGTGTAAAGTGTGGTGACAGTGATCATCAGTCGTTGGAGTTGGAAAATTTCCAAATCGATCTGTTTTCCAAAACTCAGCTCTTACAAAACTCATGAAATATTCGCCGATTATAATTTTTATATTTGGACAGAAGTCACTTGGTTCATGTTTATTTTACAAAAACTATGAAAGCGTGCAGAGTGATATCGATGTATCCTTATGATTTTAAATATATGTTCGGATGCAGAATATGAAAGCAAAAGGTTATTTAAAAGTCGACTGCAAATAAGGAATAAATAAGACTTGCGAAATCTCCAAAATAAAACAGAACAAAATATGCTTGATTTTTTTTTAATAACAACCTCAACACAAGAACACGGAAGCAGTGAACTGTCGAATGATAGAATAGAATGGAATAAGAAAACACATTGCACCGAACCCGAATAAATTGGGGAAAATGGCAAGAAGATTATGAACCTCACGGACAAGGACTGATTTATATATTTTTTCCGCTCGTTTTACTGCAATGATATTATGTACAAAAAAAATAACAAGTATTATATAATTTAAGTGTTTCATCATTATTGTTTACCGCCAATGCACCATATCGTCCGTGAACTTCTAAGATCTTCTATCTACATACAAACAAAGTTTTCAGGAGGAATATAAAACTAATTTATTCATTTCTCGTGGAGAATTTTGATTTAACAAAAAAGTAGTTGGTTACTAATAATGTATTTTTATGAAATCAAAATTAAATGCAGATAGTATTTTTTTTATTTTAATCGTAATTAGAAGTTTTAAAAGTTTTGCGTAAAAATGCTGGGAGGTATCAGAAGTTCACGGACGATATGTGGTATATACTTGTTTGTCACGACAGTGACACGATGCGTGCGACTCTCATCGACTAGCGTGGTCGTGATTAACAAAATGTGACAAAACACGTCACTTCTTGGAGGTCACGTCACTCTTATCACTGCGAGGTAGATCTAGAAGAAGAAACATCTTCTTATTTACCGGAATCGTGTAATATTCCTTTTCATTATTTCGTAATAATCTAAAAAAATCTATCGATCATTCTTCTACTGCATGAAATTAGACTTTACAATTAATTAGCAAGGCACAAAACAAAAGAGGTTATCACGATTCACGCGATTGTCGCCGTAATACTAACTTACTTACGTAAGCGATTACTCATTGTAAGACCCAATTTTATTGATAAAGATAGCCAATATATTTAACTTTAGGCATAGGTCGTACATACTACCCTCTTTTCTCTCCCGCTTTGCTAAAGAGGAAATCGGATGAAAAATATTTCTGAATATGTTAATGTTTTTGTGGGTCAGGTGAGTCACTATTGTTAATCCTGGTGTACAGGAGACAGAGCAGTGGAAATGTGAGTGGGATAAGATAAGAATGTAGGAGGCCGTCATGAATTCCGGTTGGTGCCGATCTTCAGGGTTCATAAAACGAATTCCTCTATGTTTATCATTTATTTTTGGAAATAAAAGGTCACAAGGTGCCAGGCCAGGTCGGGACTGTGAGGGGATGACTCACTAGCCCACACCATTGATAGTCCGTTTGGCGGAGTGAGCTGGACGTTGTCGTGGTGGAGGAGCATCCTGCTTCTTGGGCGCTGCTGTCTAACATTTTCTAAGACAACTGGTAGACAATGACTGACATACCAATCCGCAGTAACCGTACTTTTATCTTCCTTCTTATGATTCTTGCGGAATGATCAGTCCGTCCAAAGAATGAGGCAATCATCTTTTTCCCTTGACTTTTGCCCTTCTTTTCTTTTGTCGGCAAATCTTCGAATGGAAACATCCGTTGCGCAGATTGTCTTTTGGTTTCGGGTTCGTAACAATCTATCCAGCTTTCATCACCTGTGACGATGTCATATACAGCATTCGAATCACGTCCGTCATACTTTTCAAGTATTGAGCGGCTCCAATCCATACGACGGCGTTTTTGATCTGCTGTCAAATTATGAGGTATCCATCTCACAACACTGTACAAAACTTTGGCCATTGGACTTCCGCGGTTGAACGTAAGTCTCTCCTAAAGAGATACCTTGCCAAATCGTCCCTGACCGATTCTAAATGATCTTGTACCGAAGTCACACAACCAAATTGTATAATGGTAAACTTTTCCTAGTGGTTATTAACACTTGCAGAATTTGTGATACAACCCTCACAACTCACCCGACTCACCACATGAAAAAAAGCAACAGCACACTGGTGATCCATGGCTTTCTCAAGGGTACCAGTACCAACTCTAATTCGAGCAAAAATTATTGCAACAGTATATTATATCGATATACCCTAGTCCAAGTCTCGGAATAGGTTTCAAATAACGGACACTGATCTAAGAACAGTCCTATCAACTATAAGTAATACAATCCGACAGACAAGTGGCGCCATCTGTTACACGTGACCCAAATTAACATCATATTAATAACGCTATCAGTACTGATATTTATGGTATCAATGTTTATACTAAAGAACTGAAACGGATAGCTGTTAGTAGATACCAGATATCCGGTCAACCTCGAGGCCGGATAGCCAGATATCCGACCTAACATTGTCGATTATCGCACATTGCTACCTTAAAAAAAATTGATGAAGATGAAATTAAAAAAAAAAACATGATGACGAAACTGCGCAAAATTACCTACTTACCACGAATCAGGGGTCTTCAATAAGAGGCGCTCGTGGCTAAGTAGTAACTGAGTAGGTTAGCACATTACAAAGTTAAGTAATCCTAGCCAAGTCAATCTAGGATGGGTGACCATTCTTAACACATTGAGACCCCTCCGTGCCTCGAAAAGCACGTTAAACCGTCGGTCCCGGTTACCATACAAACATCTGTGGCATTCGTTAGAGGTAGTTGGAGCTCTAAAAAGTTCAATAACCTGGTCTAACTACAGAACTTCGATATCGCCTAGTACTTAGGTTCTGGAGGTCTGATGGCAGTCGCTTCACGTAAAATATCAAAATTCGGCCGTATCGTAGTTAAGACTGAAAGCCGACCCAAATTTAGTTGGGAAAAGGCGCGGAAGATGAAGATGAGATCTTCAATAATTGTTTTTAAACTTTCGCGACTTTGATACATATTGGACTTGACCACGATCGGTGCAATTCGATTGAAACGTCGGGTAGCGAAAAAAGTATCTATACGTGGTACTTTATAAATATTATCTCAATTAAGATGAGCTCCACACCTAATATTTGGGATCTTTGTTGAAATCTAAAAGTTGAAAGTAATTTACTGCTTAAGTCAGTCTAACTACTCCACACAAGATTTGAGACCAATTACTACTATTACTTGATACACCATTCTTTAAAATAAATCCAGCAATGAGTCCTCCAGTAGCTAATCTTCAACACCGCTAAGTTAATCTTCAACACCGGCTAAAAATGTAGAGATGAGGAGACAGTCAGCAAAATTGAGTCAGCCCGCCACTGGCTATCCTTACATACCTCACCAGCTATATAATATATTTAAAAGTACACAAATTAACAATGCCAAGACTTTTTAGGAAGTCTTCCATTTATCTAAATTTGTTGATAACTAATCCACCTACTCCTCGACTTTCTAGCTTTCTAGAATAATTAATGTTTCTTGCTACCATCACTTTTATTATCACCTAATTAGCTAGTCTATTTCTGTTTTAAATAGAAATGGATAAGAACATTTTTATTTTAAGTAGCTTTGAAAAAATGGACCATTTAACTGTTAGATGGTCCATTTTATCATGTTAGATTCTAACATAAAAAAACTTTTATAATCAAGACTCGCGAAGCAAAGCAAAGAGCGTAAGAATATACAATAAACATTTTAAACACTTTTTAGATTTGTCTCCACTAATTTGTTGCACATTAAAAGCAATGCATTGTAAACATATAGATTACATGTCATCTTATAATATCCATATTATAAATGAGTGATCTACTAATTTCAACTGTAAACTATCTACATATAAGATAATGAATGAATCCTAAGTGTGTTATCTATGTAATATGCATTATAGGCTGTTATGCAGTAAATAGCAGAATTTAATCTTTGTGTTGCAGACATATCTAGGTAACATTGTAACACATTGATATTGTTGACATTAGTACACTAAGTTATATATCTTTTTTAAAAGACAACTCCCCCATTAGGAATATTACTGTGCTGTGGGGCGGGCTTCACAAACATTCAAACAACAAACACAAAGAACACCCAGACTCAGGACAACTATTTGTAGATCACACAAATTTTTGTCCCGTGTAGGATTTTAAACCATAACACGGCGTGGCGTAGTGGCGAGGTGAGGTGGTTAAAGAGGTCCTGAGTTTCATTCCCACCCAGGACAAATAATTGTGTGATGAGCACAATAATTTTTCTGTGTCTGGGTGTAATTTTTCTATAATATGTATGTATTTAGTAATATATGAGTATGTTTATGAGCAGTCTGGTTACCATAGTAAGGACTCTGCCTAGTTTCGAATCAGACTTATAGTAAAAAAAATGGCCTGGATTATTCTTTCAGGCAACATAAATCAAGAGAAATATGAAGTAATGCCTATTGAATGTAACCTATACATTAGGTATTTGTCCAGATAATCTTTTCAGTCCTAACATAAACAAAAATTAAGAAAAATCATATTACTACCAATATTTCAGAAATCACTTAAAGGTCATAATAATAACTTGACACATCTCACATACGGCCATCTGATCCCAAACTAGAGAGAGCCTGTACTATGGTAACCAGACTGCTGATAAACATACTTATATATTTCTAAAATATATACATATTTTAGATAAATTAAAATGCCTTTATACTGTATTATACTGTTGTAAATGTAGACATTTTTATATGACATCATGTAAGGTATCTAAGGACAAAGGCTTTTAAGGGCAATAATAATAATAATTGAAGATATCATCTATTGACTATATTCTTCCATATGAACATCCATTCATTTAGCACTTTATTTACTATGTAGGGTGAGTTGTTATTGAAATAAAATCTAATCAAAATAAGAGAAAGCACAGAACAGAAATGCATACTAAGTAAGGACTGCGAGTATGTCACAATTCATTGAAATCAAGTTGTCTGTGGCATCACTATTCTTTTGCAAAATAATACCTTTTTATAAATTTTTAATAATAATAATAATAATTTTAGGCCTTCATATGGCCTAAAATATATTCATATTCTCTTTTTTAATATATTTTTTGTCATTATTTGATATTGACTGTGATCGGGGAGATCACATATATTTACTACTAGCTGATCTGTGCATCTTCATCTGCGTCACATAAGAGAAAGTTATATTTTCAAAGGTTTTTCATTGATGCTCCGCTGTTTTTGGTTGTAGCTTGTTATATAGCCTTCCTCGATTATTGGGCTATCCATATAAAAGAAAAAGATTTTTTTTCAATTCGAACCAGTGGTTTCCGAGATTAGTTCGTCCGGAGTTATTTAGTTTCAACCAAACAAACTCTTCAGCTATATAATATTAGTATAGATTAGTACACATGAAAGGTACAAAAATCTGAGATAGGTCTCATTTGCACTGGTGCTGTTGTAACATTCTATGAAATTTGTATTCTTCTTTATGGGAGTTAATAGTACATTTAAGCAATTGTAGTTCATAACATAAAATTTGAATAAATGGTCAATCTTAAACTGAATGAAGTTGGGGCTAATGTGTCATAGCAGTGAGTGTAAACCTATTACAGCCCTTAAAAACATTTGTCCTTAGAATTGATATGCACTCTCGTTATTATTTCAAACAATCTGAAGAAAGCATTATCTTAGTTAACTTTAGTGGGCATATACACATTTGAACAACTACTAATATGGCCGTTTACTATGTTACACTTTGAAAAGCTCAACTTGTTGATTTAATAATAATGAAATCAAAATTTGATATTGTCCATAACTTACTTTATAATTTAAGCAATGTTATTAAAGAACAAGTGTGCACAAATATCTAATTATCAACTAATCAGAAGGTGCTTAGACTAGTGTCATAAAGATTAAGTACCACCATTATTATAGCTAATCGCTCTTAAAATTTGTTTGTCCAGTATAATATAATTGATATGCACTCAATAAGGATAGCACTTAAGTGCAAAACTAGTAATGTCAATGGACTCAACTGTTATTATATGTATGTATACACAATGTATAGATAGGCTGACAATTTACAAAAGCAAATTCCTAATGGATGTGTCAACATATTTTATGCAAGTATCTGCATTATAATGTCTCAAATTAAACAAATTAACGTACTTAGGACGATAGGCAATGTTATTTACACGGTGAAACACGAACATGCTGTATTGTTTACAGTGTAACAATTATAGAAAGATACGATAAAACGATGTAACAAAAACGCGTAGGAACTGCGACCGTGGACACCCTCCCGGCTTATACCCACCGATTGCTTTCGTGACGCATTTCTCGACAAAAAAAGTATGCAAATGACACTGAAATAACGAAAACTGGGTGCCGGCATGAAAAACTACACCAGTTGTTACACGAAACAGACACTTCATAATTTAATATGCCAGACAGGATTATACATACATTTTACACTTGAAGTGAGAAGATTTTAATGACCAGTAGTGCTAATATCTGCAGACAGAAACCGTTCTAATGCAGTAAATGGCGTATAGCTGAATCAAGCTGAATAAATAGAATAAAAAACTGAAATGACAGCACGTCAAGCTGACAAAAACTGATTTCTAATAGATATTATGCATTTTATACCTCGGCATCGGCATCTTCGGGCGGGTGAACGTTTTTAACGACACTGAAACGTTACTTTAGCTAAATTGATATCGGATTCTATAAATACTTACAAATAAAAATCTGGAATCACACCATTGTTTTTTCTTCTGCACAATCAGTAATCGATGTTGCTATACTAGAAAAAAATATTACCGTGAAAAGTGGGTCATCATCGATCACTTGCATTTCTTCTTTCACTTTCACTTCGTTGCAATTAATATACAGTTATCATCTAGTTTATTGAAATAATTATAAAGATACCTGTATAAACTGATTGATAAAAGATAACTAAAAATCTCTAAAACAAGGACAACAATATTAAACTTAACAAAGAAAAATTTAACCCTATGATCACATATTGACATTTCATTCAACCTTGAATAAATTTAATTAAACTTTCCTTTTGTGTCTTACTATACAACGTAATTTAATTAGCTTCAAATGTTAAAGACGGTCTGCAAAATTTACTGACCTGGAATTTATTTTCGTTCTGGTCATACCAAAGTGACTTAGACGTTTCTTTATATGCAAGAAGTCATAAAATTTCATAAAAAGTTATATGCAAAAATGGAAAGAATAAAACTGTAATGAGTTCTTTTCGAGATGTTATATTTTATCTCCCTATTTAATTATAAATTGAAGTGATTTGTGTTATTTATTTGTTTTAAATCATTTTATTGGATTCTTTTTTAAATTTAATCAGAAAAAAGTTTAAACTTAAAGCGGTCTTTACACGATCACGCAGCATGACATGCGTTACGTGCTGTCACGCATGGATGGCCGTTTAATTGTATTGATTGATGCCAATGACATGCAAACTACGTGGTACTGGTACTGGCAGTTGATTGACAATTGCTTTTAATTTTCATCCTGCAAGCTATGACTAACATCTGGTGAACTCTTTATTTTGATGATTTTTATGGATTTATGTAACCTTCTTAGTTATTTTTTACTCTACCACTATAAAATATCTATATATCTATGTCATTCATTTCATACGATATTTTATTGTGGAATAAAAGTTAAATGGTTTTGTCTTTATTTATAACTTATAACATAATATGTTCAGTTGATGAGTTGATCGTCTTTAGAGCAGCATGTCATGCAACAGCTCAATTCGTTTCAAAAACTGCGTCAACGATAGACATGGACTGTACGATGGACAGCGGATCGCCGATTCCCGAAGATGACATTATGAATTACAAGTTAAATATAAATAATCGTGATACAAGACCTCTTCACTGTACTCTCTATTGACTGAACAAAATCATTATACCATACATGCATATAATATATACATACACACACATACGACAGAACATACACACATAGAATTGAGTGAATTATCATGCTGCACAACAGACTCTCATAGGTCCTTCATGCAACATGATAATGTAGCATGTCATGCCGCATGATCGTCCACGACCCGCTTTACAGACAGTGCAATGTTGTCGTTCTAAAATATGAGCTGCTAAGCTGAATTTTAACAATAATTATAAATTATGATTATTACATTTATTGACTTTTATATTCAAAATTGATTGTAACTTTTATTAAATATATATATTTTATTAACATACATGACATACTTACAGTAACTACACAATTGTATTTAACTTCCGATTTATTACTTCTTGCCATTTATTTCCGAACTGAAAATTGTGATGTCGATTGTGTACATGGCATAAATTCAATTTCTATAATTTTTTACGTAAATTATGATGTGAATAAGTGAATAAGTATCAATAAATCAAACAATGGCGTTCGTAAGCGCTGTAACCGGTGATGACTCCACGAAGAAATTTATGGAAGTCCTTCAAAATGATTTCAAGACTTTGAGTTTGGAGACGAAGAAGAAATATCCTCAGATAAGAGAGGTTTTTATTGTTTTATGTTGTTAGTCCTATTAGAACTCAAGTAGTCCTTAGTTCTAATAATAAAGTGTTAATCAGTGTTCTCAAAACTTATATTTATTTATGAAATACGCATTGAAGATACACCATAATATTTCAATGTCGAAGTCGTATTTCTTAGAAAAATATTTTTTATGTTATATATTAATTGGCGGTAATAACCAGAAAATCTAATTAGTTTTATCTGTTGACTAGCTACTGTCGGAGATTATAAATGGAAAAATGATAAATAAATATAACTTCAGTACATGACATGCTAATTGTTGGGGTGGAGTTCCTAATTATATTGCTGTCTGTGATCCAATGATAAGTTTTTTTTCTATATGTAATTGAAATGTCACAAAATTAAATATGTTCTATAATATCATAGTCCTTTGAACAGACTTAAATAAAACTGCAATACCCAATAATAAAATGTTTTAAGAATAATAAAGATTAAAATATTTTACTAAACTAAAATGTGACATTGATAGTATTTAAAAAAAGATGACTTAAAGTTGGACTGTATTTTTGAATTATGTAAAAGGATATTCTCTCAAATTCAGCCAGACATTAGTCTTATTCGGGAAACTGAAATGGTTTTTTATTTAGTTTTACACGTCCTTTAAGTTAAAAGTCCCATGGGAACTTAGTTCACCTAATACTGTAATATATCCATTAAAATTTTTGTAAATTTTTTAGACAATTCCAACTGAGAAGAAAATGGTAATAGAAAATGCCTTAAAAAACAAAAAAAAAATATTTGAGGTTTTATGAATTTTATTTACTCTAGGTTAGTTAGTTGTTAGTAGTTGTTATATCCATACCAATATCAAATTCACAAAACAACAGGTCTATCTACATATATGTTGTTTAAATTCTTTACATATACCATATAGACCGGCAGCTAGCAACAAAAGTTCAAATGTAGGTGATGGTCATTTTCTCACCACTGCCAATGCACAGTTTGGAATTATTCAACCTACACGGTTCTAAAAAATAAGTGCTGATAAGGACTGAATCATTCTGGTTCTGAGAAAATTGATAACACAATTTTCAGCTTTACACTGTTCACCTACATTTTTAACAATATCACCCTTCAAAATTAACCCTTAGATCCCTTGCTGCACTTATACATCAATAATTCTATTCTAAGTCTAGCTCATCAATAATTTAGTTGATGCATGATAGTGGCATAAGTGAGATAATTGTCGAACAAAGCAGAAATTCTTTGCAAAATAAAAATTTATTAAAGAATACTTGGCCCTGCGGGCACCACTCAATTTTTACAATGGTTTTACTTATCTCTGATTATACTTTCAATACTGTGAGAGGCATGAGTGAGAAAATCGGTGTTGAACTTCTTTTGCTAGCTGCCGCAGTTTCACTCGCGTTCAAGATCACTGATCACACTTATTACAACTTTTCTCAATGAAAACTCTATCAAATACAAAATTAAAGATTTTTTTGAATATGATGGGTAAGTCTAGGGGTTTTGGCATTTAAACAAATATACAAAACTTTACTTTTTTATATTGGTATTGGTTTTTATATTGGTGTTACATAATGTGAATTTAGGCATAGATACAAGAAAGTATGATCTAATCTAATCTGAACTCTATTGGAGGCATTAACAAAAAAATAGTTTAAGTTAATAAAATTCAATAAAAATGCATGATTACACTCAATAAGGCCACGAAGGCACAAACAATTTTAACATAAATTCAATATTCTATCACTCTTAGGGATAGAAGTAGAAATTGTTAGTCCATATGAAAATATACCACCAAAGTGAAATTTGTCTCAGTTGTTGGACTTGCTAGACAGTATTTGGTTCCCGGAGGCTACCTTCTTAGTGTATACCCAGATCCCTTGCAATAAACCCACTTGTGACAGAACACCGTGTGGTTTTAGTCGGTTCGATTCCGACATACTAGACTAGCTCCGGTGAGGTGATGACTCATGGGGGCTACCACACGAAAAAAAAAGACAGTATTTGGTAAATTATTTGTATGTCTTTCAACATCATTTTCACCAATTCAAGACGCCCGATTAACTTAAAAAAGGACAGATAACAATACAGGAGTACATAAAAAATAAGAAAATTAATATGTTTGTGGTCCATTACAACAAAATGTGCTACATGTCGTTTATAATAATCATATAACTCTTTATCCTGTTTAAAATTGTTTTAAATTTTCAAGCTTCAATTTTGTATATGTACAGAATTCAACCCGATCACGTAATAGATATTACATACCTTGCAATTGCCTGACATTTCAACACCGGCTGACTTTCAGGCTTTGTTTACAAATCTATATCGGAAATTGATCTTTCATTTCAATTTAATAATACAGATCATGGCCATAGGTGGACTAGGTGGTCAAGTTACCCGGATGTCTTTATAAAAGATGTTCCCAGATCCCTCCTATTTAAGACGCAGTATCGCACACCATGTGGTTTTAGTTGGTTCGATGCCGACACACCGCCCGCGCCTCGCCGAAAACCCCGGTGGGGTGATGGCTCGAGCGGGTTTCCAAACGCACAAAAAAAAAAGGTGGTCAAGTTATACCTTTGCCACATGTTATAAATAATATGATACACTTAACACTTAAATATGTTTAAATTTAATGTTTTTGAAGTGAAAACTTCTTTAGGAAAAAGCAATGAGCTCGCGTCACCGTCACGCTCTGATGATATTTATGACAGATGTGTGTGTGTATATGTATACACATGTGTGTGTATATATGTATATATATATGTGTGTGTGTGTGTATATGTGTGTCTATATGTGTTTTCACTTCTGACGTGCGTCCTACGACTGACAGTTTTTTTTCTATTTTAGGCCTGTGATGAAGCTATTGAAAAGTTGTCACTGGCTGCCAATAACCCTCAGGCATCACTATATGGAGTTGTTAATCAGATTCTGTATCCCCTAGTACAAGGATGTGAATCCAAGGATCTGAAGATTATAAAGGTAATATAATACTACTATAATTTAAACTAATAGTAATCACTAATTAATATATGAAGAGAAATCTTTGTACGCCTTTTAGAAAATTTCGAAATTTTAAAGTGGTTGAGCCATGCTTCGGCACGTATGGGCCCGGCTCGACCGGAGTGATACCACGGCCTCACAGAAAGCCGGCAGTGAAGCAATGCTTGCATTCTTTTTCGCCTAGTGAGTGAGATTACCGGAGGACCTAAACCTTCCATCTCCCCCTCCTCCCCCTCTCCCACCCTCTAGCCTTTCCCCCTCTCCCCCGGGGGGTAGCCCCCTTCCCTACTTCCACCTTGAGGGCCGGCAACGCATTTGTGACTCTTGACTCTTGTCACTCTTGCAGGTGCCCATGGGCGGTGGTAGTCATTTACCATCAGGTAAACCGTCTGTTCGTTTGCCCCATATGACAAAGAAAAATAGGAATGTGAAATTTGGAATACTTACAGTTTATACATACATATATAGAAGAAGTGCAGAAAGCTATAAATTTTAATCAATATTTGTTATAAGTTTAAAAATTTTGAGAACAGGGCATGAAGCCAGTATATATGTTGACCTGTCATGGTACGGAAAATCTATACAATGAGAGTTCAAGTTTATTGGCCAATGAAATTTAAAAAAAGAAAAAAAATAATTATGGAAATTCGAACACCAGTCAATCTTTAGCATACACTAGTGTATTAGTATACATATGTACAGCATAAAAGAATATTTGGGTATACCTATGAAAAATGTATGAAAAATATGTACAATATTGGTACTATTGTCTACTACCAGCCTGATGGTAACCGGTTACCATAGCCTATGAACGCTTGTAACTCCAGAGGACTCGCACTCAGATCTAAGTTACTAATACCACAGACTACATAATAGTACAGGTACAGAAGCCTCACTCTGCTAAATCATTGAAATAAATAGCGACTCTTGTTCCGACACAATAAAGTCGTAATTCAGGTCGCACAGTGCTAATTACCTACAGTTATATTCACCTAGAAGTTACCCTCTTTCTATCGCGTAACTCTTTATCTATCCGCAACGTTAGGGTTGCCTTTTTTTAAGAGTTAATTAATCTGAATATTTAATTACCAGTAACTTATGTGCCTATTACTCTATTTTTGTGAACAAATAAAGCTAGCAAATTGAGCTAACGTGCAGCCCGGCCGGCGCGGCTCCCTTCTGAAAATTCAGTAGGCCACGCCATGTACTTGTAGCTTTATACCTACACTGCAGAGAGGACCTGGCCTGCTAATACACACAAATTAATTCATTTTCAGTTCTGCTTAGGAACAATTCAACGTCTAATTGCACAGCAAGGTATAGATGCCAAAGGAGCTAGACATGTGGTTGATTGCCTGTATAACCTGGGACAGGGCGGAGTACTTGAGTTGAAGCTTCTGCAGACCGCTGCACTGTTGATGACTACGTCTGATTTGGTACATGGAGACACTTTAGCTAGGGTAAGTGAAAATACAAATAATAATTTAGTATAGTGGTTCACATAAAGCAATTTTTGAAGTGAAAACTTCTTTAGCGGCGTTGTGCACTTTTTGGGATGGGTAAAAAATGTTAAACTCGCGTCAGGACACGTGACCTGATCGAAAATTCGTAAGATGGAGCCGAGTTTCTTATATTTAAAAAAATATAACATTCGAAATTCAAACATTTATGAGCGACCAGGAGCGCAAAACTTCAAAGGGTACCCTATGTATACATTTACATATGTTATTACCTACTTTTTATTTTTAACCTGTATAGATGTGTGTGTGTGTGTGTGTGTATGTATATGCAAATACACTGTGAAGTTATGTTTTCACTTCTGACGTGCAGTTCTACGACTGACTGTTTTTTCATTATAATTTGAATTTTAGGGATTGTATAAAGTAAATTTAAGTAGATTACAATGTATTGAGTTTTATTGAGAGTCTCTAAGACACTTGCAATATTTTGCGTTGCAAGTTTCAAGAATTCCGGTTGTAATAAATGTCCCTTAATGTCCAACGACAGCTTTGGCCCTTTAATAACAGGCCTATCTCTTTAATCGCGATGATTTGTATTTAGCTGTATTCTTAATTTCTTAGAGGTGAAATATTTTATTTAAATTTAAATGGGACCAACCTTCGGGTACAACCAATTTAATTTAAAAAGTTGTTGATATAAGTTTAGAAATGGCGAAGATATTATAGTGTAAAACACTCAAAAAAATAAAAGAAGTCGAGGTGATTCCTCCTTTTTGAAGTCGGTTAAAAATACAAGGTTTTGTGTATGTTAATTTTTTTAGGCCACATTGTAGCCAAGAAACTCTCTTGGGTGATACACATCACCGGGGCTATTTGTGAGGCCGTTATAACCGTTTATTTTGTGCGTGTGGAAACCTACTCGGGCCGTCACCCCACCGGTATTTTCGGTGGAGCGGTATTCCGTTATAGCCTACCTTAAGTCCAAATCAACCTCATTAAGGCGCCCATTACACGGTAGGTTTTGCTGTCAATTTTGCTACAATTAAAACGTAAGTGTGATTGACGAATAACCTATCGTCTAATGCAGTGATTGACGGTGGCATGATGAGATTTTAATGTCGATATTATTTCGTCAATCATGACTTTTGGTAATGATTGACGTTTGCATGAGCGTCAAATGGACGCCTAAGACAAGTGTATGTGCCTTTAAGTTCATATAACCACATTCGTGCATTTAATCGTTCGATCGATCATGCATATAATTGCGTTCATTCGTTCCACTTCTGATCAATTATAGGTGCAATAAATAAAACTTTCACCGATTAATTGCTAGGCAATTGCGTAGCTAGGGAACCAAAGGTCCTGGGGCAAAAAAGAAACTAGGGCCCCAACTATTTAAAATCGATTGTTCTGTATTAGACGTGTTCCGAATTCAACATACTCCAGTACCATTGTCGTAATCTAGATTCGTCGTACTCCATATTCAAGTTATCAAGTACGCAATTTTTAGTGGTTTAGTCACAAATCTAGTACAAACCTGAAAACTTCTGGTTCTAAAAAATCTGGTTTATTTATATGCCGAATGTTGGCGAAATTTTCACTAGTTCAATTTATAGTTTGTAAGTCAGAGTCCGAGGGGCCCCCTGAACTTGGGGGCCCCGGGGCACTGCCCCGTCAAGCCCTCCGGTAGCTACGCCACTGTTGCTAGGGCTCAATATGTTACATCGTTATTTTTAGTGTACATTTGGAATACAACAAAAGTAAATGACAATGTACATATATTTCTTTTAAAGATTCTACTATATAAAGTGAAAGTTTTCGATGATAGCGTAATTAATATTAAAAACTTAACACATCTCACACATGACCGTCTGATCCCAGACTAGGCAGAGCCTGTACTGGTTTAACCAGACTGCTGATAAACATACTTATATATTTCTAAATACACACATATTATAGATAAATTAAACCCAGACACAGAAAGTATGATCATGCTAGATCAGACCCTAGGGCTGCCAGAGACTGATGTTACCTGCGTACCTGCAGATTGGGGTGGCGGCCAATTTTCATCTCCCTGATCCATGCACCCGCGGTAATACTCACGGTGACATTTGACGAGTAAATGGGTCTGGGGGATTTTTTGCCCTCAGGATTTGTCTCGCTGGCTTACAAATAACATTGAAATAGTTCTCTAAACATCTTCAAATTTTGTGTTACGTGGTTTTTCCGCCATGAACTTCTGCGCAGTTTGTGCAGATTGGTCCAACTTTAGAGATATGATAGTTTTTTGTCTCAATTTATAGTCACAATATTATTTTATTGCAAATTAACCATAGAAACGCGTGGATACTTCTGCTATAGTCTTCTATATTCTATACTAAATAACTTACGTTATTTTTTTGAACTTTAAAGCGCCAGACGTAAATAACCGCGGACGGAAAAAGTCTGGCAATATTGATAATAACTTTTTAAAGATATTGTGTACTATATATAAAAATCGGCACTCAGAATTTAAGGAAAGTGACTTATGATTTTATGTAACTTTAGCACCTGGTATCTGGAAATTGGCTGCCGGCCATAGCTAGCAGGTATGCATACCTTCAGAGTCTACTAATGCTACTTCCTAAGACACATTTTTTTGTCTGAAGGTAAAGCGACTCTGGGATCTTACTCTTTCTTTCTTTTTTCATTATCCAACTCAAGTATGAGTTGGTCATACTTCACCCAATTCTTTTACAAAGTTAAGTGTATAGTACCTGTGTATTTTTGCTGTTACTTTTCAATTATAGATAAAATGATAACAATATTATATTCAGGAAAAGGAAGTAGAAAAATAACAAGATAACGGCGAAAGGTTTCGAAGTGCTTTTCCATGTGAAACATTCGATAATAGATGATAATCATAGATTATTATATGTCAAACAAGGCACCGCGAAACATGTTTCTAATCTATCTGACAAATGTCTAGTGTAATAACCCACAGTGGAAATTTAAAGTGTAAAAGTGGCTTGTATTTATTATTTAAATTTACATTTATTTTTAATTTAAAATTATTATCTGACAGTTCTATAAAATGAGTTTTGAACCGTGGTTTGGTATTAGTCGACCTTCTCTTTTAATATCGACCCCAACTTAAAACTGGGGAATAATGTCTGTTTAGCTATGGTGTCTCAAAGTCTAAAATTGATATAGGCTTCCGTTCCTCAATAGAAAATAAGAACCCTTACAGGATCACTTTGTTGTCCGTCTGTCTGTCTGTGTGTCAAGACAGATCAAATTTATCTTATTTATCTGTCAGTTCAAATTAATACCAAATACTTATGTCTGCGGTACCTTAAAGCTATACAAAGTTAAGCTTTTAAGTCAACACAATCAAAAGATACGGCCATTTAAGCCTTAGATTTGACCAAATTTGAACATTTCGCAGGTACATAAATCTATGTACGGGAGAGTATTTTTAGAACTGCAATGTTAAGTTTGTCTTTTGGAAAAGACGTAAAAATCGCTGAGAATTGATTCTCGAGATTTACGTTCTATCTACATACAAGTTTGTTAACTTCCGGAATCGTCGGTGCGCGAGTCAGATTCGCACTTATCCGGTTTATTTAATAAGCCAATAAGCAGGTGGCCGCTTAGTGGCTACCGGTGCCTAAAAATACTCGCAATATTTGTGTTGTATACCTGTGCGTTGCCTACCATACCAGAGCAACGGCAGGAGGTGCTACAACAGACAAGGGAGGTGGAAGTGAAATAAAATAGCACTCTGTGCTATTTGTCATCTTTTAAAAATTCATCTCATGATTTTAGGGTCATGCGACTTCAAACTCTGTAAGCTATCAGCGAAGGTCTATTTAATAAGTATCGCGATGATTTTGTTGAGTAATTAACATAAAAATACCAACAGCAGAATTATCATTACCGCAGTTACTACCTTTTAAACTACCAATAGCTCTATATCTATATAATACATACTCTTGACCTACAGGGTTCATAAACGTTCGGTTGGTATATTTGAATGCCCCTTATGTTATGCCCGGTTCCTATAATCAAGAAACCATTCGTTTTGCTTACGATTATTTGCTTGCTTCTTGATTATAGGAACGCGCTTTTAGACTGGGAGATACGAGTGGCTGACCACCCGTTGTGAAAAAATCTTCTCGTTAAGGTTGCGTCCCATAATGTTAAATTCTGCGGATTATTCACGCTAGTCTGATGA
Source organism: Euplagia quadripunctaria (assembly GCA_963859945.1). Classification (NCBI taxonomy): domain Eukaryota; kingdom Metazoa; phylum Arthropoda; class Insecta; order Lepidoptera; family Erebidae; genus Euplagia; species Euplagia quadripunctaria. Next base: position 12,182,562 of record OY982584.1, on the reverse strand, counting down.
CCACGGACAGCCACACACCGCACCAAGGCCTTTCCAACGGTGCGTGGCGGTCTTGCGGTTCGAAGCCATTTCGTCATTTCAAAATGCAAAGTTAAAGACAGCTCGCATCGCACTTTAGAAGTTACTGACTCGTGGCGGATCCAACGTAGGTACTGCTACGGTCTTGCTTGCGCTTCCACAGACGATATCGACCTCCCCTAACACCAACCGTCCCTAATATCACTCCTGTATAAGGGAAGTCTATAGGCTATTAGGAGCTTAAGGGGCCATCCATAAATTACGTCACACAATTTTAATGATTTTTTGATCCCCTGGCTCGTCCTTGTCACAGGTGATCACATTTCTGGTACCCCCCCCCCCCCCCTCTACTGTGATGTCACATATTTTGCAATTTTACACCCAGAACTGAAAAGAGCAGTCATATTTTTTTTTGAATAAAAGTGTAGTAGCTATGTTAAGTAACTTATGTAGTCTTTTATTAGTTAAAATGTTGTGTTTAATACTTTAGATTTTGACATGTGACGTCACGAAGCTTATGACCCCCTTGTCACACAATGTCACACTTAGTTGACCCCCTCCCTCCCCTTAACGTGTGACGTTATTTATGGATGAACCCTAACCCTAGAAATTTAGAGAGAAGTTGGTGGTTGATGGGAATAACACTTTTTGAAACTCATTTTATATTTCATCGTTATTTAAAAGCGTTTATATGCTTATTTAATTCTTAAGGCGGCCATGTTGAATATTATAAAAGAAAATAAAAAAAAACTTCAACAAATTACGATTTTTACCATATGGAGTGCATAAAAAAATTTACATATTTATAACTAAAGTCAATCAAATCACATTTTAAAATATCAGAATTATCTAGATTGTATTTATATCAGTGTAGTACATTGTTATTATCTAAAATATTTCGAAAGAACTCAAGATGTTAAGCAGATACGAGAGCGAAAGAATATATAGGGTAATAATGTATATATTACAATAACATATTATATCATTACGTAATTAGGCTTCAAGGAGTTCGATACCAACTTATATGGCTGATAATATGTGCCGATTATCTGTACCATCATATCTGGGCTTGCTTTTAAATATGAAATTTATTCATTTATTTGTTAGTAAAAACGTTTAAAGAGAGGTTAAACGTTTTTATTTTATTTAATACGCTGTTCCTCGCGCGGCTTCGCTCGCGTGTACATCCTACTTTATACTAATATTATAAATGTGAAAGTTTGGATGGATGGATGGATGTATGGATGGATGGATGGATGTTTGTTACTCTTTCACGCAAAAACCACTGAACCGATTGCGATGAAACTTGGTATGTAGATAGCTGGAGACCTGGATTAACGCATAGGCTACTATTTATCCCGATATTCCCACGGGATCAATACTTACGCGGGTGAAACCGCGGGGTGCTGCTAGTATTTAAATATTTTGCGCGTAACCATAATTATTTTTCCAAAATAAAAGTATCCTGAGTTACTCCTTTTAATAGTAGATATCCGTGCAAGTCCCGTGGTAATCAGTCCACCCGTTCCAGAGATTGCCGGAACAAACAGACAGACGGACAAAAATTTTAAAAATAGATTTTTTGGTATATGTAAACATTCATGACATCACAAACAACTCCCGGTATAGAATGATTCGCAGGGGACTTTACAAACATTCAAACTACAGACACCGGACACCATAACAAAGGACACCCAGGCTCAGGACAACCATTTGTGGACCACACAAATTTTTTAACCCACAACATTCTGCGTAGACGAGGCGATAACTTAAACCAGTGCGCCATCCGTGCAGTCAATTCAGAAATACAGATATCAGTTCCACATTTGAGTATATCCCGACTGGGTCATTTATATCGAGGGGAAGGGCGTGATACGATTCAGTAACAGAAAACAGTTGTTGTGAATGTGGATGAGTATTTAATTGTTAACATAGTTGTTATTGCTGTCTCTGTGTATTACTTCATCAAATGATCTACCGAATCCAATACCTGGGGCTGTCCAAGTTCGACCCTGAAGTTTTTAAACTCATTAATAATAATTTGAGCTGACGGTCTGTTCGTCTAGTGGTTCGTGATCGTGTCTGCTGCGCCAGAGGTCGTGGATTCGATTCCCACCCAGGACAAATAATTGTGTGAGCACGATCATTTTGTTCTGTAGCTGGGTGTAACTTATCTATGACTAGCTGTTGCCCGCGACATCGTTCGGAAATTTTGGGGAAATCTATCAAAATTAATGAATTTTTCATTCCGTACGAGAGCCTTCTACATACTATAGAAAACGTATAAATATGAATGAAATCGGTTAAGTCGTTCTCAAGTTATGGCGAGATACATTTTTATATATCTACTAGCGGACCCGACAGACGATGTCCTGCCGGAACGTAAAAAATATTATTCCTGGAACCCTATCGCAGCGCCATCTACCGGGTCCAATTGTAAATCTAAACCATTTTCGAATCCACCTGAAGGCACACAAAAAAATTAATTAAAATCGATCCAGCCATTTAGGAGGAGTTCAGTGACATGCACACGCACAGAAGAAATATATATAAAGATAATATGTATTTAGTAATATATAAGTATGTTTATCAGCAGTCTGGTTACGGTTTGGGATCAGCTGTAATAGGCTGTGTGTATTTCAAGTTAAAAAAAAAAACAAAAATTTGTTTCACAGACAATGGTGATGTGTATGCGTATGGTATCACCGTCAGAGAACCGTGACGTAAGCACCAGTCACGCAGCCGCAGCCACGGTGCGCCAGCTTGTTGCTTTAGTCTTCGAGAGAGCTCTCGCTGAAGCTGATGGTAAGTCTTACTCGTATAACATGCAGTTAGCAAATTAAATAATGACATCGATCTATCATCAAAGTTTGGATGGGTGGATGTTTGTTACTGTTTCACACAAAACCCACTGAACCGATTGCGATGAAACTTGATATGTAGATAGCTGGAGACCTCGATTAACGCATAAGCTATTCCCACGGAATCGGGACTTACGTGGGTGAAACCGCGGGGCGCTGCTAGTATTTATAAAACTAGCTGACCCGCGCAACTTCGTCTGCGTTTGTAAATTTCCCCCGTTTTTGCAAAATTTTTAATTAATGCTCCGCTCCTATTGGTCGTAGCGTGATGTTATGTGTATAGCCTTACAGCCTTTCTCGATAAATGGACTATCGAACACTAAAATAATTTTCCAATTCGAACCAGTAGTTCCTGAGATTAGCGCGTTCAACCAAACAAACTCTTCAGCTTTAAAATATTAGTATAGATAGAACTAGCGCAACCGTTCGTTCAGTTTCTGCACACGACACCCTGTTCTGTTATAGGTTTCTATTTTTCTATACTGTTGAACGGACAGTACTCCGTGAGGTCATCACAGTTCTTTTGGACACACTTTGATTAGCTAATTTGTAAGTAACTAACCATAGAAACAAATGTTGCAAATCAATTTCAATTTAAAAAAAAAAAAAATTAACCTACTTCTAATTGCTGTATCGAAATGAAATTTCGTATGTATATGTAGTTTGGGTGACAATACTGTAATTTGGCATCTTGGAGCTAATCTGACTGTGGAGCAGATGGATAGTGGCAGTGGCGTGACTATACCATCTGAGGCCCGTGGCTAATTCATCAGAATGGGCACAAGTTCACTCTTGCTGCCTCGTTTACTTAGGGCCTTGGGGTCGAGGCCGGGGGCTCCCTAGGGCCATGGGGCCGTGGCATTTTGCCCGCTCTGCCACCCTATTGTTAAGCCAATGAATAATGGAAGTCTTCAGTGGCTGCTAGATGCTAGATAACCCCCCGAGTTTGGGCTCATATGATTCGTTTTGACGAGTCCAACAGATTGGGTTAGCTAACGATGGTCTGATGATGAAGTCAGGAGTCTGATAGTGGAGCTCTTTTTTAATTTTTAATTCTGTTCGACATTAATTCGTGTTTTTTTAGTCTTACTAAACTGTAATTGTATATTTATAGGTGTATTGAAGGTAAACCCTGCTGATATTAGACCGCAGACGAACAATAAAGCTCCCAAGGACCTAAAACCGTGTGCTGTCGACGCTTATTTAATATTGCAGGTAAATCTACTATGCTGATACTATAACGAGTAATTGTCACTGTATTTTGGTGGTTTTATTTATTTAAACTTTTTGCACATTACTACATAGGCGGACTTAATGCTTAAGGTATTCTCTACCAGTCAACCTTTGGGTGGTGCAGAGAAAAGAAGAAGTAGGTGCAATGTAAAAAATTTACAAAAACAAAGAATGGAGTACATACAAAATTTGATACGAATATATACACACATTATACTCAAATACTCGTAACTTTAGTGTAACATATATTTACATATACACACATGCACAGATACATATACAAAAACATTCATAACTATATAATACATATACTACTACAAATACATATTACGACATTAATGATTCGAACTATTGACGAGTTGATTCTGCGAATTCTTTTGATTTTCTTTTTTTATGGGATAGGGGCAAACGAGCAGACGGTTCACCTGATAATAACTGACTACCGCCGCCAAAGAACACTTGCAACTCGAGTAACAAGTGCGTTGCCGGCCTTAAAATTACTAGTAGTATTTTACATAAAAAATCTTAGTATATCATGCTCGCCTAGAAAGTGTCGGCATGGCTGACGCACGCGTCATGCTCGTGAACGGAAGCCGTTGGTCGGGGCTGGTCATCTCCGGATATGTTATTTTTTATTTTGTTTAGAACAATATGTTACATTGTCCTCCCATTTGATTTACGCTTATAAGCAATGTAACCAGAAAATTTACAAAAAAAATGTTTAATAAGAGTATACTATGAATTTCTTGCCTGCTCTTCTTCATAGGATCTACTTATTGGAACAAGTAACTAGCTTCACGACTGACTTATTACTAACTGACTCCTACTTCTGAAAATTAAAAAAGACCTATATTGGTTGATAATGGTTTTGATTTGGTTAGATAAAAGAATGCGATAAAAACCTTTGATTTACTACCATATATACGGTTTCGCAATATGCTACCAATAGTTGCTGTTCATGTTAGTTAAACAGATTGTCAACAGATGGCGCTTTTAATATTTTTTTTATATCAATCGCTGACTACACATGCGTACCGCATCTAAACATCTACAACACTGTCCGTAAAAAAGGTTTTCCCTAAATGAGGGCCTGAAGGCAATTAAGTAATTATATATGTTTTCATATTATGTACATGTATGAAAAAAAATATATAAATTACTTGGATATCAATCGGTGACAATAATTAATTGATGACTTCTCTTTCCCAGGATATTATTCAGCTAATTAACGGTGACTCGGCTCACTGGTTGGTTGGCATATCAGACGTGCCAAAGACCTTCGGACTCGAACTTCTCGACACGGTTCTCACTGACTTCTCACCCGTATTCTTCAAGGTAACACATTCAGTATTTCCGTAGGGTGTGATTTAAAAGCTAGTGCATTAGAGGTAATCTTTTCAAGAATATATTTATAATGATTACCTATTACGGTTAACTACGGTTACCACTTACTAAAAAGCAATTTTTGTGTACCACTAAGGTGGCACACAAGTACATCGCACCTCCGATCAACTACAGTAATAACTTGAAAAATACCATTTAAGTGTTTTCTTAATTAAAAATATCGCTATATCGTTACTTTTCATTTAATACTCCTAAAATGCGCTAATTATTTAATAGATGGCTAACTGCCAAAAGTGCATGAATTTTCAAATAATATAACGAGAACATTTTTTTTTATTCTGAACTATTTTACTTTTTGAGTTGTTTAACTATTTTATCCGAAGTGGGATGTGCCTGCCTAATGGTAAACAGTTACTGTAGCCTATGGACATTTGCAATACAAGTGGTGTGAAAACTGTTTGTACCCTTAAAGAACTCAATAGTATAGTCACTATAAAAACCTTGGCAGAAAGGTCATTTCACAATCTTAGTGTACGCGGTAATAACTTTCGGGTTTTAAAATATACTTGTTGTTTGTTAGCCACTATTATGGTATAAAATAATTGTGTTTCAGATATCAGAGTTCAGATTCCTGCTGAAGGAGCATGTCTGCGCTCTTATAATAAGGCTATTCTCACCAAATGTTAAATATAGGTAAGTTATAATTAAAAATAATATTAGGAACAGTCCTGATGTCCGGTCATATTTAATAATAATCAAGATTTAACAGCATCCAATATGACCGGTCAAGTGGTCGAACTCTATCAGAGTATCAGAACCCGAAACCCAAGTAAATAAATAATAATAATAACTTGACACATCTCACACACGGCCGTATGATCCCAAACTAGGCAGGGCCTGTACTATGGTAACCAGACTGCTGATAAACATACTTATATATTTCTAAATACATTTATTTATTATTGTTTAAGTGCTTAGTGCCATCTCGACCATTTCTGGTCTTTTGTAGCGTTCTAAATACATACATATTATAGATAAATTACACCCAGAAACAGAACAAATGATCGTGCTCACCCAATTATTTGTCCTGGGTGAGAATCGAACCCACGAGCCAGAGGGCTCAGCAGTCAGGATCACTAACCACTAACCCAACAGGCCAATCAAAGTAAACGTGTATTGTTTATACAGGGCAGCGTTCACAGCCCTGCACATCCCGGGGGCGGGCAGTGGGGCCACCCCGCCGGTGGCCGAGCGGCCCCACTTCCCCGTCACCATGCGCCTGCTCAGGCTCGTCTCTGTCATCGTGCACAAGTATCACAGCATACTGGTAAAAACACTAGATTTATTTTCCTCTCTGAATCTCTGTCAATGTCCCGATTCTATTGTACACTCGACTAAACTAAAACCTGACTTAATTTCTTCATTTGAAATCAACCCTATCTTCTTCGCAACAAGGTCTATTTGTTACTGGCATCTATTTCTCAGCGTCACTAAATTGCACTAAAACCTGTCAACATATACTCAACTTTATTTCCACGCGGCGAGAGTCCCCATTTACGAGGGGTGATCAAAAAGTAATGATAAACGGGTATTTCTAATAAAGATAAAAATCCAAAAAAAATTGTTTTCACTTCTTCGGTCCTTCACTACTTCCCACCTAAAAAATTGTATAAATAGGACATCATTTGGAGGAGCTACATTCATTTGAATACCAGCAGTCGGAGCGACAACACGAAAATGGAGAAACACGAAGTGAGATGCGTCATCAAGTACCTCTGTTTGAAAAAAATGTCTACCAAAGAGATACACGCTGATTTGGTGGAGACACTGGGGGACTCTGCTCCTCCATATTCTACGGTGGCACGGTGGTGCAAAGAGTTTAAGCTGGGTAGAACATCCACAGAAGATGAACATCGCGAGGGACGCCCAACCTCGTCCCTTACTGAGGAAATCGTGAAAAAAGTCGAAGATATCGTATTAGCAGACCGAAGAGTAACCATCAGACATTTAGCTGAGGTCACAGGGATCTCATATGGCAGCATCCAAAGCATTTTGACCGGCAAAATGAATATGAAGAAGGTCTCCGCGCGTTGGGTACCGAGAATGTTAACGGACGAACAAAAGAAAAAGCGAGTTGACATTTCAAGAGCCAATCTTGCAAAGTTCCAGGCTGACCAAGAAATTTTTTTGTCTCGATTTGTGACCATGGACGAAACATGGATCCATCATTTTGATCCTGAGACCAAACAACAATCGATGACTTGGAAAAGGCCATCCTCACCGACGCCGAAGAAGTTCAAAGTCTCGAGCTCGGCGGGCAAGGTTATGGCGTCCGTTTTTTGGGATGCTGAGGGAATCATAATGGTTGATTACCTGGAAAAGGGAGCTACTATAACGGGCTCCTACTACGCTGATCAAATAAGACGACTGCGAGAAGCCATAAAGGAAAAAAGACGGGGCAAACTCCGAGCGAAAGTCCTGTTTCATCAGGACAACGCACCTGCACACAAAGCCGAAGTTGCGACGGCTGCCATTCGAGAAGCAGGCTTCGAACTGGTCGAACACCCACCCTATTCTCCAGATTTAGCCCCCAGCGACTTTTATTTGTTTCCTCGGCTCAAGGAACACCTCAGGGGCAAGAAATTTGAGGATGATAGCGAGGTTATGGCTGCTGTAGAGGCATTTTGGGAGAGCCAAGATAAAGATTTTTTTTTAAAGGGTATTTTAGGCTTAGAGAAACGTTGGACTAAATGTATCGACTTGTTAGGAGACTATGTAGAAAAATAAATTAAATTTAAACTAGAATCGTTGTTTTATTATACTCATTATCATTACTTTTTGATCGCCCCTCGTATTTAAATGCCGTTTAACTGCCGTATAAAAACTTGTTCAAAACGAACTAAGATGACGTTATTTTAATCGACACCTACGAAGACGCTTACTAAAAACACAGTGCAAAAGATGGCATTCAACGGATAGCGGCTCTTGCTACGTGGTATTAAAGTTTATTTAAGCGTGTCAGACTTTAGTTGACAAATAAATTGCTTATTTCGATAGCGACATATGTTACCTACTTGTTTAAATTTGAAATAAGACCTTGTTTCAAAGTGTACAAGGTTTACATTTTGTATGAAAAAGAAATTTAGTCAATTATAGTCAAGAGAGTAACAACAGAATTGACACCAATGACATTCAAATCCTCTACGTATCGAGAAATTAGTAGAATAGAAAAGAATATTCTTTATTGGACACCATATTAAAATAACAATGGATCTTAAATGTACAATGGGCGGTCTTATTGCTAAGAGCGATCTCTACCAGTCAACCTTTGGATGGATTTAGTGTCAGGAACGAATGGTAGCTGACGGTGTACTACATATAATAATACACAAATACTTACACTAATAATATAAGTAATCATATACAGGGATACTACATATCAATATTTAGACTATAATGACAATAGCATAATATACTAATGGAACCTATAATCCTAGGTAGTGACTTTTAACCATGTTTTAGCTTTCCTTATTTTGATTGGTAATGCATTCCACAACGGTGTTGCAACAACGGTAAAGGATTTGTCAAGAAACGATGTGGAATGTAAAGGCATTTTTAATTCTAGGTTCTCTGATGAACTTAGGAATTTGGTATGTGTGTCACGGAGGAACTCAAAACGTTCCTTAGTACTACATGTATACTTAATTTAACAAACAATCATACATACAGGTGTACTTGACCCCTGCATCTTCAAAGTTTATATAAAGAAGTGCAGAAAGCTAAAACTTTTAAACAATAAGTGTTACAAATTAAATAATTACGTAATGGCTACCCAAGCTACACGCGTCCAGTTTATATGTTGACCTGTCATAGTACGTGTGTCTATACAATGACAGTTCAAGTTATACTGGCCAATGAAATAAACAATATATGTGTAAATCTTATATTAGGTGTTTTTTTTTTAGATAACTGAATGTGAGATCTTCCTCTCCTTGACTATAAAGTTCTTGGACCCAGACAAACCGATGTGGCAACGAGCTCTAGCTTTAGAAGTATTACACAAGATGACCATACACCCGCGTAAGTGTTACTAGAAGTTATAATAATTTAATAATTATATTTTGGAAGATATCATATAGCGCTTACAACACCCCAACTTACCATAGCTTGTTCTATGGTTCTAGAACACAAATATACATACTTAGACAATAAAAAAAATGAAAATACATACATATTATATATAGAAACAGCTAGGCCAATATTTATAAGATGATGATGTATTTTTTAATTAAAGAATAATTAAAAAAGAAAAAAAATATATAAGACTATTATTATTATTCTTTAAAGTATTTTAACTATTGATGTTAGATGATACAGACGAATAATTAAAATACTTTGACTCAAAACCACCAATACTTTTTTAATAATATGAAACAGGAATAGCGATCATGGTTTATGATTACCCATAGTTTTTGTAAAATTACACCGTAATAAACTGACAACACCAGCTAATCTGTCAGAGCTACAAATTTTGAATATTGTAAATTAAAACCAAACTTACTGATGAAAAGTAATCTTAGTGTTTTTAAAAGGTTTTGTAGCATAGTTTTGACATAATTTAATAGCACAAACCGGCATGATTAATTGTTTTTCGCAAGCACGTCGCCGCTTAGATATTCAAATGACAATGACGTCTGTCACACGTGAGTCTACGAAATATAGTCGACTTTATTAGCGTCGTCCTGTTTGGCCAAATATGTCATCTAGACAAGTATATAATCAAAGTATATATACATTACACACGGCATTCATAAACGTGAAATCGTGTCTTAAAATACACTCTAGTTAAAATAGTACCACCGTTATAATAGTTATTTTCCACTCTTAGGTAGAAATACTACTTAGAAAAAAAAATGACCAAAAATAAAATTCAATTGAGAACCTCCTCTTTTTTTTACAGTTTTTTCTTTATTTTTATATTGTTCTCCTCTGTCCACAGATTTGTTAAAGGCATTCTGCGAGTGTTACGATATGAAGCCTCACGCCACAAACATTTTCCAAGACATAGTGAACGCTCTCGGCGCCTATGTACAGAGCTTGTTCGTCGCGTCTAATGTCAATACTCCATCTGGTAAGTTTGTTCATGTATAGCCAAGAAATCGTTGAGACAGCTTGAAACAAAGTTTTTAACTAAAAGGAAAGGTGTTTGTAAATTTAACCTGTGTAACTGTCTATGGCATCATGAGCGGCCCGTGGCTAAGTGGTAACCGAGTAGGTTAGCACATTACAAGGTTAAGTAATACTAACCAGGTCATTCTAGGATGGGTGACCATTCTTAACACATTGAGGCCCCTCCATGCCTCGGAGAGCACCTTAATCAGTCGGTCCCGGGTGCCATACTAACATCTGTGTTACATCATGAATTTTCGAATTTTCGGTTTTTTGCTATTTGCAAAAAAACTACTAATTAGATCCGGGCTGTTGAAGTCTCATTTTTTTCGTCTTTTAATGCGCAATTTTTATGTCAGAACAATTTTTACCCAAGATGCAAAGTTTACTCGTAGGTAATAATAGAAAAAAACGGTTATTATGATTTTTTTGACGGTGACACCACGGGTGAATATGCCTTAAAATGAAATATGTTAATTGTGACGTTTTTATCTAAATAATATAAATAAAAAACCGGCTATCTCAACTAAAGTTGCGAATATGCTAATTCTGTCCGACTACAGCTCTTTTCTAATCATTGAAGGGATATTTAAGATGGGGGTGTATTAATTTTTTTATTTATACTTGTTCCTTTCGTAAGTGCATATTTTTAAACAACATGTTATCAATTTTTATGTCAATTTGTTAATATCACTGGTTGAAACAGCTGAAAACATCACATTTGCTCGAAAGACGTCAAAACATCTGAGTAAATCTCTAGGCACAATTAAAAAAGGCCTAGCCGACTTTTAAAAATAAAAAGTGTTAGCCGAACGAAAAATGCTGATAGCGAGTTGATTTATTTTATTTTTACGCCATCTGTGGATTCTGCGCGCAACTCAAGGCAAGGGCGACCTTTAGAGGTTAAAACTTGAGTAATCCAATTGTAATTTTTCCTCTCTTTTCAATTCCAAAAATATGCAATCCCATTCAAAATTGCCCTTGACCTTGAGATAATCTTCAAGGTCGTGATCAAGGTCACCAATGGATAACCAGGGAAAATTCCTGTTACTTTTGTGTTTATCGTATTTCCGAAAAATGCATCCCTAGCGAAGACCTAGAAGAAGAGTGTCCCTAAGACACCTCACACGTTTTTATTACAATAAATTGGATAATTTTCTGGGACCGCTTGTACTTGGTATTGATTCTAAAATTCTATAAAAACATAAGTACATACATACTTAGGTTTCTGGTTTCTCTAACTTTTTTATTTCTCGAGGCACGAGAATTCCCGACCAGGATTTCTCGAGTTTCTCGAGAAATTTTGAACTGTTTAATAAAACACGATGTTATTTTTAAATTTTTGCTTAAATTAGACTTAAATGAGATCAATTAAATCATGACAGACCAAGTACGAGTTGATTTCTCGAGATTTTTTCCGTCTCAACTAAAGAAAAATTTTTCGAGAATTCTCGAGCAGAAACCCTAATACGTAGCAACACCTAGACCAATGCAAATCGACACATTGGTAATATTAAATACGAAACATTTATTTTTCATTTATTAGAATTAAATTAAACAATATATTCATTAAAGTTCACGGATGTAACAAATCATATTGCGACCTAATCTCTCCATCGACGCGGTCTACGTCAGGTGGAAATATGTCTTCGTTGTTCAACAAATCCTTGTATACAATCGAGTGAGTCTCATTCTCTCCTTGCTCATAGTCATCGTAAGTCAGCTCTTCTAGCTCTTCCTGAGAAAGGACTTCGTACTCTTGCTTCTCACTTCCGGTAGCGGTTACATTGACTCCTTTAAATTTATTATATTAAATTTTAAAAAAAATTACTGAAACTAAATGATGCTAAGTACAAAAAATATGCTCATTTATTATCTACTAACTGAACCGACAGACGTTGTCCTGTCATTCAATTCAAACCGGCATACTATACGCTGGGTAAGGATTATAATTCGTTCTTAATGCCGACAATTGATTTCCATGATGAAGTCCTTGATTTCGACCGATACAACTAATTAACGCAAAGCGAATATTACGCTACGCTAGAGTTATGCGATCTTTGTAAACGATATTGGCGGTGTGCGATCTGTCTCTTACTGTCAAACAACTGACAGTTATTTCAAACGTGCTTAGCAAAGAGTATATAACGCTGGGGCTAAGGTTACATTAAAAACGTTTATAATAAAGGTAGTCATTAAGTTTTCTTAAATTTTCTAAGTTTCTGCGCAATTTTTTTAATGTAAGAACCTTCTACGAAGTATTAGAAAACATTTAAAAAAAAAATGAATGAAATTGGTAAAAGCCTTCTCAAGTTATAGCGTTACTAGGAGAAATAGGGGTTCATTTTTATATATATAGATAATACTAAATTTCTCGGGGACTTTCTGCCTAGATTATACCCAAGTCCCGATCAATAGACCCATTTGTGACGGAACACCGTGTGGTTTTAGTCGGCTCGATGCCGACATACCACTTCACCAGTAGTCCCGGTGAGGTGGTAACCCGTGGCAGGTCTATGTCACTCGATGTACTTACGCGCGCTAAATACCTACCAGCCACTGTTCCGCCGGCGGACCTTATACGCAGTCACACGCAGTGGATTGTCGACAGCTGTAACGCGCGCTCACTCTTTTAACCCTAAATTATCCTTTTAACCCTGTTTGCCCTTGTTTCCCTCAAATTATTCATTAAAACTTTGTACATTTTGTAAGATTTAGAACATTTTCCACCATACAGTTTAATAATCATGATTTCAGAAAAGGGAAGAAGTTAAAAAAAAATAAGCTGATCCGCGCAACTCCGTCTGCGTCGTATAACAGAGATAAATTTTCCCCGTTTTTACAACATTTTTCATTTATGCTCCGCTCCTATTACGTGGTAGAATGATTTTATATAGCATATAGCCTTTCTCTATAAATCGGCTATCCAACACTAAAATATTTTTTCAGTTCGAACCACTAGTTCCTGAGATTAGCGCGTTCAACAAAACAAACAAACTCTTCAGCTTTATAATATTAAGTATAGATTATATTGATGAGGTAACCCTACACATATTTCGGCATATTATATAGTAATCGTGTAACATGGATAAACACACTGGTACGAAAGCCTAAATTGACGTGCGGACGCCATCTATTAACGAGTAGAGAAAATCATAGATGTCCCACAATGTCCTAGAAGATTCCAGAGGGGTTTCAAGTTTTCAGGAAAGTTCACGAACTCTATGAGATAACGTTCAAACTATATAAGGAAGTTGCATTGCTAGATGGATACAGTTCTAGTAAGCGCACTCTGTATTTATTTATTTATTTTTTTTTTTATTTCTCTTTTAGTATTTTATTGTGTAATGTGTTGTGTAATCTTTTGTTATTCTATTTTTTTTAAGTATTTTTTTTAAGTGTCTCTGTGTGTGTCAAAATAAATAATTTCTTTCTTTCTTTTCTTTTTTTTTTCTTTCGATACTTCGAGTTAACAAGTGCGAAGACTAGCGAATAGTACAAGTGAGAACTACTGTAACTGACTGTCATTGTGAATTATTTAAATAAATTGTGTCTATTTAGTAATAAATCGGTGTATATCTAATCTCGAACCCCGGTTCGCAACAATACTTAGATACCCGTTTTTTTTTTGTAAGTATATACCTATTATAGATAGAAACACTCAGAAGATTTCAATAGGCAAGTCTGTCAACCATACAAATATTTACATTGAACGGGATTCGAACCCACAACCGCATGACACCGCAGAGCAAAGGTGGTAAAATTGGGTTCTGCTTACTCGATGGTTCCGCCTCTCCTTTCCTCAACGGTACGCTATAGTTTATGTTAGTTCTGTCTTCCAACATCCTCAGGTACACGTCCGCAAGTCCTTGACACTGTTTCATACAGATTTTGTAGGTCTTGAAACGATTGCCTCGAAAGTGGTTGCCGCAGCCGAGTCGCTCTCTGAAAGTTCAACATATTTTAAGCTGTTACATTGTGGAGGAACACCCATGGCCCTCCGACACAAAGCTAGGATCCTCCGACCGCGTACTAACAGCTGATGTTAGGAAGCTGTCAATATAAGGTTACTCTGACATCACTATACCAGTGTTGCAGTTTAATAATCGCAACGTACGCCGAGCGATGTCCAAATTTTGGCACTGATGTGACACACATTTTCACATAACTTAATAAACTTAATTTATAAAGATATTTAATAGTTTTAAGGTTGTATCGCTGCTCATTGCCAATACTGGCCTTCATGGAGTCGGTTTCCGCTTGGTCACGTGGAAGATATGATGTTGCCAGTGAGCAGAAGTAATATACTCCCAGTTTTTATTTTATTTCTTTTTTGTTTGATTTTGTATATTTTAATTCTTAATTTTTCGTTTTATTGTTTTCGTGTGAAAATCAGACTCTGTGGGGCAAAATAATTTTATGTGGGAGAGCCATGCTTCGGCATGTATGGGCCGGCTCGACTCCGCTCGTTACCACGGCCTCACAGAAAACCGGCCGTGAAGCAATGCTTGCATTGCATTTCGCCGCGTGAGTGAGGTTACCGGAGGCCCTAACCCTTCCCTCTCCCTTATTCCCGTCCTTCCCCTCTCCCCCCTCTTCCCACTCTTCCCTCCCTCCCCCTCTTCTTCTACTCCCACTTTAAAGGGCGGCAACGCACTTGTGACTCTCGAGTTGCAGGTGCCCATGGGCGGCGGTAGTCATTTACCATCAGGTGACCCTGCTCGTTTGCCCCCTATACCATAGAAAGAAAAAAAACTTTTTGTTTCTTTCTTTCTATCACCATCCAAATTAGAATCCTGTTATTAGTTTTGATATCACTTAGTACAAAAATATTGAGTAATTTGGATCACAAAGTTGTCTCAACAACTCACAGTTTGTAGACACAATGCACTCCGTGTGCGATAAGTGACAATAACCGCTCTATCGGAACTGCGTACTTCGCCGCATTTAGTATTTTTTATGTTTGACATAGCGACCACGCAGCTGGACAATTTATTTGGAATAAAATTATTTTTTTTTTTTTGTGAATTTGGCCAACCTATTTTTACGTTTGACTAAGTGACCATGGAGCCGGCAAATTTTCGGAAAAAAAATTGTGAAAATTTTATCTAGTTCATTTTTTTTTTGCAAAAATAGTGTTCTTGAGTGATACCTAGTGCCTAGAAAAAGTTGGATGGTGATGACAAATTCACCCTGTATGTCGTGGCCAGATCTTAGAATTGACCACTTCATAATATGTCAGACCATTTCATGAATATTTTTATGGTATAGGGCGCAAACGAGCAGATGGTTCACCTAGTGGTAAATGACTACCGCCGCCCATAAGCACTTGCAACTCAAGAATCACAAGTGCGTTATCGGCCTTTAAGGTGAGAGTAGGGGAAAGGGAGAAGAGGGGGAGAAAGAAGGGTTAGGGCCTCCGGTAACCTCACTCACTCGGCGAAAAGTAATGTAAGCATTGCTTCACTACCGGTTTTCTGTGAGGTCGTGGTATCACTCCGGCCGAGCCGGCCCATACGTGCCGAAGCGTGGCTTGCCCACGATAAATGGTCGTATTTCATGATACAGCTAGCTAATCCTGGCCACATCCTTTTAATGTCAACGTTTAATGATATGTCAATCCACGCTTACCCATATCATTAATGTAGGGTCTCGATGATATAAAAGGCTTATTAAAAATTCTAAATAAAGAAATCTCACTAATATTATAAATGTGAAAGTTTGGATGGGTGGATGTTTGTTACTCTTTCACGCAAAAACCACTGAACCGATTGCGATGAAATTTGGTATGTAGATGGCTCGAGACCTGGATTAACGCATAGGTTACTTTTTATCCCATATACCCAGGAAATGAGACTTACGCGGGTGAAACCGCGGGGCGCTGCTAGTAACTTATACGAGTACATTGCTCGTTTAAGTTGTCGTAATGACATTTCACTGCACTTTTTTCATCTATGTGCACAAATATTGTGGTCTCTAACAGCGCCTATGACGGTTGATAATGTAACTCTGTGCCTTCAGTGAAAAGTGATACAACACCAGTTGTATCGATTTTGATTTCTTTCCATTGTAAATATCAGTAAAAAAAAAACTATTTTTCAATCCAATTCTCGTGTTTCTACTGCTACTGTGTATAATAATACAAGTCAGCATTTTTAACGGCAATCTATGTGTAAAATGATACATTTTTATTCATAACAAAGTGAACTGAACTAATATTTTACATTTCTTTGATGTGTATTATTACAACTGAATTAATCACTTCTTACACGATCCAAGTATATTATTTGAAATAAGTGAATAAATGAATTTTAATTTACATTGAACGGGAATCGAACGCTCATCTCTGATTTTGCTCATCACATTGTTTCTAATTGAAAATATCGAAATTCGTTTTACTATAATCCTACAATATAATACAGTACAAAAATTACCATTTTGGATAATCTACTTCAAATATTATACCGTGGTGCAAATGTGTCGCATCGAGTATGATTGGATTCATCGTAAACAAGTACGGTACTCTAACATATGTTGGCCGGTGATTTAGTGTTATACCTATATAGTGAGAGTGGCCACACAACGGGCAAGAATCCTCGCGGATGCGAGGTTGCTCCTAGAAGCCTGTAAACGTCCCAGGAAGCTACTGTGTTTCTGGAAGGAGCTGGCTCAACTAGCTAGCCTTACCTGAACGCATGGACCGTGTAAATGCGGAAACAGAGCCCTCTACCAATACCAATCATCAGCTTACGTGCAATTCTGTTCATGAAACACATAAGTCCATACGGGCATCACGTGACTCGCGCAGACCCCCGGCGAGTACCGCCGAGTACACCGCATCTTAAACTGACGAGTCACTTTCGGATCTTGCCTAAAGTCATCTGAAAAAAATATGTTTATTTCCAACTACGAATCCCTTTGCAAACAGTAATACTGTCAATACTGAAGGTACAAGTCTTACCATCAATTTCGGTTATTCTACAATCGCAGATCAGCAAAATAATATATAAAAGAACATTTAAGAATAACCATTTATACATTTTATTAATACTTAGTTCAACAATTATGTGGCAGGAGGGGCTTGACCAAATAGATTACTAATATTTATTTTGACATTTTGAAAAAAATAAACTATGACTTACTTAGTCTTCAACCGCCGTTGTAGAAAATTTCATAAGAAAATTTCACATTATAACCCAAAACTCAGTGTATTTCTGTGTCGGGCGTCGGGAAGGGTAACCCGGCGCCTAGACATCCGTGACGGAACGCCGTGTGGTTTTAGTCGATTAGTGTAGTAGTGGTAGGTATCGATATTTTTGTAGGGAGTGATTTATCTGTTACGTAGTAACTACTTAGTAATCTGTGGCAATAGCTCGAACAGGAGGAGAAGGAGAGACTTTTTTCTGGTATCATTAGCACTATCCTCTGTCTTCGTTTTCGGGAGCGTAACAACCGGTATAATCTCCTTTAAGCAAAGTCATTTTTTAATTACAGGTTCAGCTGGTATTCCTCAGCAGTCAGGGTTCTACTGGAAAGGAGTATGGCTACCACTATGCGTTACATTTGAACCAGGAACTGCTAAATCTCTATAGTGAGTATTAGTGTAAAAGATGAGAGATGGAATGAAAAAATATTTTAACATTATTTGACGATCTGTTAAATCAAATCAAAATATTTTTTGATTTGATATAATAGATTTATTGATTGGCCTATGTTTTTTTTATGGGATAGGGGGCAAACGAGCAGATGGGTCACCTGATGGTAAGTGACTACCGCCGCCCAAGGGCAACTGCAACTCAAGAGTCATAAGTGCGTTGCCAGCCTTTTAGGTGGGAGTAGAGGAAGGGAGGGAAGAGAGAAGGAGGAGAAGGGGAAGGGTTAGGGCCTCCGGTAACTTCACTCACTCGGCGAAATACAACGCAACATTGCTTCACTGTTGGTTTTCTGTGAGGCCGCGGTATCACTCCGGTCGAGCCGGCCCATACGTGCCGAAGCATGGCTCTCTCACGAAAAACTGTGATTGAACCATTGACAGAACCACGGTTTTCGTAATAAAGGTGTTCGTGTAAAGAATATTTGTAACTGCATGCTAGACTCATGTCCTTTCAGTGATTTAAGTTAATATTCCATTATGAGATACACCCTGGATTTTTTCACTTATCATTACAGTATAGAGATGCTCGACCGCACGGAAGCGCCAGCGATACAAGATGGATATGGCATCGCTGTCGCGTTCGCCTGTCTTATGGAAATTATCAGGTCTATAGCCATCAGCGTTGAAGGCGCTGAATACTTTAGGTGAGTGTTATTACACATATGTTGTATGTTTATTAGCTGCAGAATCGTGCTTAAGGATGCCTCGTGGCGAGGCAAAACACGTGTCGAAGTATAGGTACTTCGACACGTGTAAACTTTTAAATCATAATCTAACCGCGCTGTTTCGGCTAAGGGTATACATTAAATAATGTAGTATATGGAACACATAGATTATTCTGTTTTTTTTTTAGACTGCAAGAAATGTATGAAGATATACAGAACGATACAGAAGAGAGAGAAGTCAACTCTAACAAGAACAGCAATGGCAAAGGTATGGTAGCATTCTACCATGGGTTTTGTTTATCTATACTAATATTATAAAGAGGAAAGATTTGTTTGTTTATTTGTTTGTTTGTTTGTTACGATTTAACTCAAAAACTACTCGACCGATTTTTAAAATTATTTCACCGTTAGAAAGCTACATCTTCACCGAGTAACATAGGCTATATTTATTTACAGAAATAATTAGGGATCCCTACTAAAACTTAAATAATGTGACCCAAGGTATAAATTTTTTTGTCATAAAATGTTTCTCATCGCATGCGCTGCGAAAACTATTGATGATAGAACAAAACAATGTACTACAATATTAAAGAACATATCAAATGTTTTTTTGCGAAGCTTATTTAACCCATATAGTATTAATTTATATCTAAATAAATATGTTTGTTAGAACGGAAATTTAATATAGAACATTTGTTCCCTTAACTCTATATAGTTTAAACGAATATCTTAGAAGATATCGCAATATAAAAATATTCGCGCGACAAAATAATTACGCGCGCGACAATCATTCGGTCCGGCCGTCGCGTCGCACGTGGGGTTTCTGGCCTCCGGGAAATTCAAATTCAAAATATTTATTGCACCATAATGTTTACAAGTACAAGGTCTTACTGTATATTTAATAGTAAGAGATACCTATAGTAATCCTCACTTTAATATAATCTATACTAATATTATAAAGAGGAAAGATTTGATTGTTTGTTTGTTTGCATTGAATAGGCTCCGAAACTACTGAACCGATTTGAAAAATTCTTTTACTGTTGGGAAGCTACACTATCTCCATGTGACATTGGCTATATCATATTTTCAAAAAAATTAGGGATCCTTACTAAAACTCCAATAATGTAACTCAAGGTGTAAAAAAAATCTGCTACCCGTGCGAAGCCGGGGCGAATTGCTAGTAGTTAATAAAAAGGATTTAGTTTAGATAAATAATTACAAAAAATAAAAAAAATATTGCCATAATAGTGTATATAGTTTTTTACCCGACTACCGAATTTTTAGAGCGTATTTATGTAATGTACTAGCAGCGCCACGCGGTTTCATCTGCGTAAGTCCCGATCCTCCCGGTAGAGTAGATAGTTCCACCGGTTTTCGGTACAGATACCTAGCTACCGGTAGTTAGGGTTCCAGAGACAGACAGAATCCTCCTCACAATACATGCCGTATCGAGAAGGAACGCCTTCTGCATGAGGTCCTTAATCCAGCTGCTTAACGTGAACCTCTGAAGAGCTTGGTTGAGGCTCTTCGCAATCAACCTATGGGCTGATATGACTATCGGAACAATTATTATTATTACCATTTTCTCGCGGGCTCAACGATTTCATCTCTATTAATATAATAAAGCTGAAAAGGAGGTCTGCCAAAATGGTACTGGATTGTACACATATATATTATACTAGCAGCGCCCCGCGGTTTTACCCGCGTAAGTCCCGATCCCGTGGGAATATCGGGATAAAAAGTAGCCTATGCGTTAATCCAGGCCTCCAGCTATCTACATACCAAGTTTTATCGCAATCGGTTCAGTGGTTTTTGCGTGAAAGAGTAACAAACATCCATCCATCCATTGATACATCCTCACAAACTTTCACGTTTATAATATTAGTAGGATGTTCATATGTTTAATTCTTTGACACGCTTTTAAGCCTAAAACTTTTGACGGATTTCCACATAAGAGGTGTTATTAGATTTGTCTCTGTTGTAGGAGTGCCACAGGGTATTTGGCGTTTTAATAAATGAATTAACAGACCTCTAATATTGTTGTCGCCACATAAAAAAACGTATTTATTTTATTAAAAATAAGGGCAAACTATAACAGGTGATAAAACAGTTCACTATTTAATAAAAAATAGTTAATATACATTATTATGTCTAGTTATACTGGTAACGCAACGCGATTGGTTGGTTGATGAATAATGATGTTGGGGTTATAAAAGGCTATGCATGCATTATAAGTTGATAGCAATCACTTTAGTGCTGATGGAGGTACAAAAAAATTATAGCAATAGTGGTGAAATTGTTGCTAACAGATATTGTTATATAAGACGGTGAAAAAATTGATTCTTTACATTTTTTATTATTTTTTACTTGTCAAACGTATGACGTCACAAGTTGTTATTTCATAAAAGTTTCTACAAATACTACGGTTTTCATGTTCAATTAAGAGGATCTGATTTGACTAGACAATTAAGTACCATGTTAAATATTCCGTCTACCGTCTTTCAAAAATCAATCGACTTTTTATTATCCGTTTCGACCGAATTGCACTGGTCGTAGTCACTTCATCCACCCATGTCTATAATTAGATTATTTTTAACACCTACGCTCTCTTTACTAGAAGTGGAGACAAAACAAGACACAGTAGAAACAAACAATGCTCACAACGGCGAATCTGATCAGAACTCAAACGTGGTGCAGAAGATAGAGGATGAGGTCCAAGAGAAAGAGAAAGAGCTGAGGTTGCAGGTTGGTTGCCTTGTATACCCTTTAAAAAAAAATTAAAAAATAGTTCCAAAAAAAAAAAATTAACATTTTAAGAAAATGCCCTAACCTGACCTGTGGGTACCTGGACAATTACAATCAATGGTAAAAGCATGTTACTTCATCTCTATACATATAAACAGACAAGACAAAACAGTACAGGACCATTTTCTCCTATGCTTATCAACCGATTTTGTCCTGTCAAATACAGAAAATGTTTACAATAACAGTTTAATTTATACTGGTTATGAAATAAAACGAAACATTCATTAGTGTATTATTTTTGTCGAATATCGACCAACGGGTGATCTCTAGGAAAACTGAAAACGGGTTCCGCGCGCGCCTCTCATCTGGAGGGGGGTAGGGCCCCCCTTATTGCACGGTGTGGTCGTCTGGTGAGATCAGGAGGCCAATGTCTGCAGGGATTCTCGATAGCTTCCTTCCTAGGGTACCCCGGGTCCACTGCCATAGATTCACTTGTGACGGAATACCGTGTGGTTTTAGTCGGTTGGAGTCCGACACACGACGTCGGTGAGGTGATGATCCGTGGGGGTTTCCACACGATAAAAATAAAAAAAAAAGGTAAACTAAAACATGAGACACAAAGTAAATGTACAAATTGTTTGATTTACAGCTCCTCAAATCATCATGGTGCGGTTTGGTCTGGGGTTTATCAGTATTGGCTGAAGCGAGTATAGGAGAGCTTGAGAGCATTCTGCGAGCTATACAGACTCTCGCCAGAGTTAGTGGGAAGGTAAGTTCTAGAGTTGTACACGACTAGCCATTCCATCAGGTTCACCCGCGTTTATGTTTGTGTCATTGCTCCGCTGCTAAGGGAACGTACCCATACTACGTGACCCATTTTTTACAATTTCGGTGACCACCCGTAGTATATGCTAAGACCCCCCTCTCCTTTTAGTTTTCACGTAGTAATTTATAAATATGATTTTAAATCATTTTTTGCCGACAGAAAGTTACAAAGCGCTAAACGTTCGCTTGGTCGCTTATATTTTCTATGACTGCTGACGCGACTTAAATTTTCTGCCTCATGCTCATGGTTATCAGTGCTCAATGTTTCGAATTAAGCAAAATAAATGCTTAGAACGTTAGTTTTGTGTAAAGAATAATTTTGAATCGGTCACACGTGTGTGGGTGCACAGACGGGGCACGCGAAGGGGCGCGACGCGTGCGTGTCGGCGCTGTGCCGCTGCGCGCTGCCGGCGCAGTACGTGGTGCCGGCGCTGGGCGCGCTGGGCGCGCTGCCGTGTCCCTGGCGCCGCGAGCCGCCGCCGCCGCCCGACCCCGACTACCGCCACCAGGTCGTGTGGGTCGGCACGCCGCTGCCCTCCGCCGAGCTGCCTAGCGGTCCGTACACGCATACATACGTCACTCCCCACTCACGTAATAAGCAGCAACCTTATTGCTGCTAACATTTTAACATGTTTCTTCTAAGATGTTAATATTATTCGTACTTAATGGTTTTATCCTATTGCAAAATAAATTAAAAGGCCTGAAGATAATGTGGTCGGTGCATTTTAATGTAGCCTTTTATGCTTTTTGATATTGTACAACTCATAGATACATTTAAATTTAAGTTAGTACAAGGATGCACTGTTGGTACTTAACGCACATATCAAAAACTGCCGTAAGAGTCTATGTAATCAGTAATTTTATATAACTTCACCAACGTCTGTTTACGCTTAAAATAAAACATTAACAAAATACAGCAATAGTGTAACAAACACTCTCAGATAAACACCTCTTGAGATAATACACAACTTATTATAAAACGTTATATATATTTAACAGATTCACAACAAATATGAACTGTCTTCATCAGTAATTATCAGAATTCTTAATTCGTAATAATTATTCCTCAGGTCAACAACAATCCTTCGTGATGGTAACCTCTCGACACGTGACTGCAATGAAGGCGCTACTGTGCGCTGCACAAAGGGATGGCGACACGATACAACAAGCGTGGTTGCCTGTGCTCACTACTTTACAACATTTAGTGAGTACCACCTTCTCTCTGTCTCTCTCTTCCTCTGCTCCCTGCCCCTTTTCTCTCTCCGCTCTCCCCCTCTTTCGCTCTCTCTCTGTCGTTCTCCCCACCCTTTTGTCTCTTTTTCTCCCCACCTTTCTCTCCCTCTTTCTCCGCCCCCCCCCCCCTCTCTCTCTCCCTTCCCCACCCCTCTGTCTCTCTTCTCTCTCACCTTTTCTTCTCTTCTTTAACTCTTTAGTCAAAAAACTGTCCTGTCATGTCCAGCATTTACTGCAACACTACTCCTAATTGCGCTATGTGGCTATTACCAATGTGTAATGTATTTACCCAGGTGTGGATCTTGGGGTTAAAGCCGTCCACTGGCGGCAGCATGAAGGCGAGCCGAGCGAGTGCTGACGCCAACGCGGTCATGAGCACCTCCGCCGTCATGGCAGATCTACCGGGTTAGTGTTAACTTATGTACTTAAAAGAATATTTCAGTTAATCTATTCTGAACTAACAGTGTTTAACATAAGGTCAACTTTAGAACAAATACCGCAACTAAAACAATAATTTCTGTTAATCTATTTAGAACTTACAGCACTTGAAATAAGAACTACTTCTGAACGAATGCCGTCATCTTAATTCTTGTTGTAATTAAATTAGACTTAGTGACATTTTTACGGCTGTTTTCATGACCAACAGACAGACAAAGATAATGTTTTCTT